>JBBPTH010000126.1:0-44065 GCA_038094055.1 Chalciporus sphaerocephalus | reverse complement strand
ACCAAAGCGCTCAAGCATGTCTAGGCAGTACTGGTGCTGGGACAGTGATAGGGAGCGCTTGGACCGGTCCCTGTCTATCTTGATACCAAGAAGCTGAGTAGTAGCACCTAGATCACGCAGTTTGAAGTGGCCCTTGAGCGATTCAATGGCCTGCTCAATAGCCTCTAGAGACTTTGAAGCAAAGGTCATATCATCCACAAAGACAGGTAGAATTATGCGGACATCACCTCGACAGTAGACATAGATAGATGCATCTGCATAGGACTGAGTCCAGCCTAGTGACTCGAGTACAGATCGCAATTTGCGATTCCAGCGATTACCCCCTTGCTTAGTGCCATACAAGGCCTTGTCAAGCAAGCACACAAGCTTCTTGGGGTCGCCTTCTGCAAATCCCTCTGGCTGCTCCATGTAGACCTCACAGTCCATGTCACCATTCAAGTAGGCATTAGAAATATCTACTGAGCGGAGATGCATATCATGAAGAGCAGCCAGGGTGAGCACTATCCTAACAGTGGGCAAGCGCACTGTAGGAGCAAATATCTCGAGGTAGTCAAAGCCAGGGCGTTGGTTATACCCCTTGGCTACGAGCCTAGCCTTGTAGCGGTCTATAGAACCATCAGCATTGCGCTTGATTTTAAACACCCACTTTGAGCCTATGACCTTGCGATCAGCAGGTCTGTCCACTATGGACCAAGTGCCATTGCTCTTGTGGGCAGCTAGCTCGTCTAGAGCTGCTTGATGCCATTGCTCTGCATCAGAACGACGCATTGCCTGCAAATAAGTGTTAGGCTCAACTGAAGTGCTCGAAGAAACCTTGTAGGCATCCTCTTCATCCTCAGAGTCCGAGACAATGTCTCCTTCTACCTGCGCAGGACTAAGCTTCCACCACTCTCGTGGAGGGTTTCTGCGCCTGGCAGGTAGTCTGGCACCAATACCAATTGGGCTCTCAGGTGGAGCAGGAGCTACAGGAGCAGGTAAAGCATCAGGAGCAGCTAACAACTGATTAGCAGGCGGAGCAGGCTTAGGATCATGACCCAGATCACCAGGAGCAACCACTGCTAGAGCAGGCTCGACTGGGATCACAGCAGGCACAACTGGCGCTGCTGGTGGATCAATCTCCCCCCCAGGATACTGAGCCTGCTCAAACTCCGGCTCATCCTCATCAGAGAGCACAGGAGGGTGATAACCAGCATTAGCAGGCGGCTCAGGAGGAGGATTAGGCGCACCAGAGTCAAGGGAAGGCCTTTTAGACGCAAGGAAATGGCGTTCGTCAAAGTCAGCGCGCTCAGAGATGATACTGCGCTTGGTGGCAAGGTTGTAGAACTTCCATCCCTTGTAGCCCTGTGGATAGCCAATAAATACACACTTCTCATAGTGAGAACCAAGTGCAGGACGCTTATCCTTCTGCACATGCACATAGGCAGTGCAGCCCCAGATCCTAAGGTGCGGTACATCAGGCTTGTGGCCATGCCAGAGCTTGTATGGCGTCTTCTCTACTGCATCAGAGGGGCATCTGTTCCAGACATGGACCAGAGCAGCTAAGGCCTCGCCCCAGAAGGAGTGGGATAGCCCAGACTCGTCGAGCATAGCTGTAATGCGCTCAGAGAGCACTCGGTTGGCGCGCTCGGCAACTCCATTTTGCTGGGGGCGATTCCTGACAGTATGCTGGCGCTCTATACCACAATCAGTAGTATAGTCAAGCATAGCTCGACTCATATACTCCCCACCCTTGTCGTCCCTCAAGGTCTTGATTTTGCGCTCGGACTGGTTCTCAGCATAAGCCTTGAACTGCTTGAACACCTCAAAGACATCAGACTTGGCCTTGATAGGGATCACAAAGCGAAAACGAGAGTAGTCGTTGATGAAGGTGACCCAGTAGCGATAGCCAGAGAAGGTCCTGTAGGGTACCTGGTGTACATCAGAGTGTACAAGCTCGAGGGGTCGAGAAGCACGCCATTCTGAGCTAGGGAAGGGATTGGCATGCATCTTACCAGCCAGGCATGGCTCACAAATGGGGTCAGGCAGGGACTTGGACTCGAGCTTGAGACCAGTGACTAGGTCGCGTTCAACAAGGGATTTAACACCAGCAAGGTGGTGGTGGGCAAGTCTGCGATGCCAGAGAGCAGGTCGAGCGGTAGAGTCGTCGCTGGGTGTGCAAATTCACTAATAGGCTCAGTAGTGCCATCTAGGAATACAGCATTGTTGTCATTGATGCTCGCAACAAAGAGTGGTGGTCCAGGAGGGTGAGAGAAGGTCATATGAGTAGCATTGATATGGACAACGAAGCTAGAATGGCGAGTAAGGTGGAGCACAGAAAGAAGGTTGTTGCGAAGATCTGGGACATATAGGACACGAGTAAACTCGACCGCTCTAGCCCTCTTTCCCTCAATCACAGGATGGAATACCACAGACCCTACACCAGCTGAATAGACGACAGTAGAGTCAGCTAGCTTGATTGGCACGCGTTTGGGGGTATAGTTGCGAAGCCAGTGGCGATAGGGGGTCATATGAGAAGTGGCGCCTGAGTCTGCATTCCAATCGACATCAGCATCGACTGGAGATAAGGAGAGGGGATGGGAGAGGGTATTGGAATGAAGACTTGCATTTCCGGCATGCTCAACGATGTCCTGGGTAGCAGGGCTTGCTGCCTGCGCCTGGTTCGCCTTCTTGCTCTTGTTAGAATGCTTGGACGACTTGTGGGAGTCCCTGGCTCGGTGCATAGAGAAGCACTTGTGAATACAGTGGCCAGGCTTATCACAGAACCTGCATGGGGTAGTAGGGCTACAAGCGCAGGAGCTAGGCATGGTGGCAAGGGCAGAGTCAGGAGCAGCGTCCGAGTGAGCAGCTGGGCGAGGGCGACGATTGATGTCCTCGGCCTGGAAGGCAGCCTTGACAGTAGCCTTGTCAAGGGTCGAGAGGAGAGAAAGGGACGAGGTGAAATGGGCGTAGTCCTTGCCTAAGGCCCTAATCATTGCTAGACAGGCTAACTCCTCGTCCAGCTTGGTCAAATCAAAGTCAGGAGGGCGCAGTTGCTGAATCTGGGCCATACCCTGCTCAACTCGGGCAGATATGTCCATTAGGGACTCCTCTGGATGCTTCCTAATGCTGAAAAACTCGTCGTAGGCCACAAAGCAAGTGCCAGGCTTCTGTTGGAGGTAGATAGCCTTAAGGGCAGCCCAGGCAGCAGCAGGATCATCCTCGTGCGCTCGGATATGTACCCTCTGGCTAGGGAGGACACTGAGCATAAGCTCGCCTGCAGCTCTGTCCTGTTTGGCATCCCACTTCGTGGCAGCATCGTCGTCATCGTCAGAGTCTGCTGGACGGATCTCTGTGCCATTGACAATGCGCCAGAGCCCTTTGGAGCGAAGGAGGGCCTTCATCTCCTCAGACCAGATAGAGTAGTTGGTGCCATTGAGAGGCTGGATGTGAAGGTGGGACTCAGAGTGAGGCAGGGCATCGGACATGGATAAAATGGGGAATGGGAGTGAGAGGCTCGACCAGGAAGGTAGATTAGGATAGTGGGGATAGTGGAAAGTGTAGGAAAAGTGCAGGTGATGAGTTAAGATAAGAAAGAGCCAAGATATGTGTACTATGGGCTATATTGCTGCTCTTCTACCAATGACCCAGCGATACTGATTGCTCCTCACGATCTCCAGAGGCTTTAGAATGCACGAAAAGGCAATAGGGCACGATTTGGAGACGTAGGACAAGGGCTTGATGTGCAGGAAGCAGCAGAAAGGCGAGATATGAGGATATGAGGGGGTTACTGATCAAGTGCTGATAAGGACTGATCTGACGGGCGAAAAGTTGTGCTGCGGATAGGAATGGGGGTTTTCAAGGTTGGGAAATCAAATGGTAATGTCGATGGGACGCGATCTTGAATGGATAAAGCACTAGAGCACAGGGCTCATAACCTGTTAAGCACAAAGTGCCTCTAGAGTGAAATAACCACTTAGGAAGTGGTACTGAGCTTCACAAAAGTGTAGACTAGAGTCCACTGTGAGTAATCAAGTGAATTGGATGAAGTACAATGAGCCTACACACCTAGAGTCCACTGTGAGTAACCAAGGATTCTCAGAAAGCGGACTCTGGGTATTTGAGTACTCTAAACTAGCACAGCTTCAAGCTGTCAATATGTGAAACATGTATCAGCTATCAATAGATAAAACAAGAGACAGCTATCAGAATGTGAAACAAGGGATAGCTGTCATAGTGAAACAAGGGCAGCTGTCATAGTGAAACAAGGGGCAGCTATCACAGTGAAACAAGTGTTAGCTGCCAAACTCCGAAACAAGTGTCAAGGCAATGCCTTGCTTGTGTAGGACAAAGGAATGAAGCTAAGTTAGTAGTGTAAGTGGAGGGTATAGGCAAAGTAAAGGTGTAGAGTCGATCTAGCCTGGTTAGAAGTCTTGATAATGGCTAGATCGCTCTGTAGGTATGAAATCAAAGTAAGTGTAGCAAATAGGTAGAGATGCAACATCACCAAAATAACAGAGAGAAGGTCATATGAGTAGCATTGATATGGACAATGAAGCTAGAATGGCAAGTAAGGTAGAGCACAGAGAGGAGGTTGTTGCAAAGGTCTGGGACATGTAGGACACGAGTAAACTCAACCGCTCTAGCCCTCTTTTCCTCAATCAGAGGATGGAACACCACAGACCCTACACCAGCTGAATAGACGACAGTAGAGTCAGCTAGCTTAATTGGCATGCATTTGGGGGTATAGTTGTGAAGCCAGTGGCGATGGGGGGTCATATGAGAAGTGGCACCTGAGTCTGCATTTCAATCGATATCAGTATTGACTGGAGATAAGGAGAGGGGATGGGAGAGAGTATTGGAATGAAGACTTGCATATCCGGCATGCTCAATGACGTCCTGGGTAGCAGGGCTTGCTGCCTGCACCTGGTTCGCCTTCTTGCTCTTATTAGGATGCTTGGACGACTTGTGGGAGTCCCTGGCTTGGTGCATAGAGAAGCACTTGTGAATACAGTGGCCAAGCTTATCACAGAACTCGCATTGGGTAGTAGGGCTACAAGCACAGAAGCTGGGATTGGAGGCAAGAGCAGAGTCAGGAGCAGCGTCCGAGTGAGCAGCTGGGCAAGGGTGATGATTGATATCCTCGGCCTGGAAGGCAGCCTTGACAGTAGCCTTGTCAAGGGTCAAGAGGAGGGAAAGGGATAAGGTGAAATGGGCACAGTCCTTGCCTAAGGCCCTAATCATTGCTAGACAGGCTCACTCCTCATCAAGCTTGGTCAAATCAAAGTCAGGAGGGCACAGTTGCTGAATCTGGGCCATACCCTGCTCAACTCGGGCAGATATATCCATTAGGGACTCCTCTGGACACTTCCTAATGCTAAAAAACTCGCTATAGGCCACAAAGCGAGTGCCAGGCTTCTATTGGAGGTAGATAGCCTTAAAGGCAGCCCAGGCAGCAGCAAGATCATCCTTGTGCGCTCGAATATGCACCCTCTGGCTGTTACAAATGGTACATTTCTTACCTTTCTTATCCTACACTTCTACTTACCTGTCTACACTTTCACTTGACTTAGCTTTACTTTTGGACTTAGTCGAATATCTTGTACAATAGTCACGTGACCTAATCACGTGACCTGATCACCTGACACTTGTCACGTGACACGGACTACCCTTCCGCTTACTCATATATGCTTACTCTTGATAACTCATTCTCAATTATCTTTCTTACTAAGATTGCTGCGCCACAGTTAATCATTACTCATCATTTCTATTGTTTTTACTCAGCTTACTGCACATGGCTATGCATTGCTGCGCATTGCTGTACAAGGTACTTTTGCTATTGGCTAGTAGTTAAGGTTCATACCAAATAGGTACAAACATACCAATAGTATATAAACCAGGAGTCTGAAGGGTATCCCCCTCAGTCTTGTTCTCCTGGAGTTCTCCTCATCAGCTCTCCTCTAGCTTGACTACCTTTATTGTTCCAATCGAAGTACCTTAGCGCTCTAGGTGGGCTATTGAGTATTTCATTAGAACAAGACTATACTCACCTTCCCCTTGCAGACTAGCTACCTGCAAGCCGAACACTTGATCTAGAAACTAGCAAATCGGTAACTCGATAGTAAACAAGTAAGAACCTTCCTATAGATCAGGTTAAGGGCAATATCTGACAAGGCTCACCAACTAGTGTCTGAATATGACAACTCCGAACTAGTATCTCACCACGAGATCTACCCAACCTCCATAGTCAACATTGCAATCGGATCAAATGGTTGTGTTCTACCAAGGCTTCCTTCCATTGACCCCAACGACCATGAGATAATCCCACAGCCGGATATGCCCCTATCCTGCTCTCCTTCCCCCGCTTGTGGAAGCGTACTGCCATACTCACGCTTCAACCCCGCCAATCTCCTTGAACATCTTAACTTCACTGTAAGAATCCCATTATCCGCTAGAAATCCAAGGCTTATTTGCCCTCATCAGAATCCTCTCAACCCTGAAGTCGAGAATCACATTGAAGAATACAGGGAGACATATGATCCCTATGATCCATTCCAACAACTACCCCCTGAACTCCCCGAACCAGTTGATTGGGCACCTTTAGGCCCCCGTTTCCAACCAGCGAACTTCAAACCAGTTCCCCAATTCTTGATCCAGAGTAGGATCAACTTCCTTATCTACTATTTTCAACACGTCTCACCCCATACTCCACCAGCTCAGCATTGGGATTTATCTCGACATTTTCTTTGAGTAGAACCAGAAGAGATTATTGGCCAAGGATCTCTCCTTCCGGATCGCCGACAGAGAATTGATATTTCACGAGAATGGAGTCAGACTAGAGAGAAGAGAAAGAAGAGAAGGGTATATAGAAAGGACTATACCTATAAGAGTACTACTCCTCACTCTCGCCTCCCTCGCACTGCAACTAGGATTAGGCTACTGGTATATCTTCTACCTCCTCATAGGGGTTTACCTTACCTTAGGCCACAAAGTAGTCTTAGGCGACCTCAACGGTTCTTGTGAAATAACCTATACAATCTTCCAAATCCATCCTATAGTATCTGAACAAGAAGTAGAACAAGAGTCAGAAGAAGAAGAAGAGGAAGAACCCATTCCAGTTAGAGTCAGACCCCCCACTCCAGTTAATCAAACAGGAATCCCCTCTTCTCATTCTCAAGAAGAAGAATCAGAAACGTCAGAACATTCATTCTTCCCTGCCCCACGAAATTTACCCCGGATAAATCAATTTTCCGTTTACGGCATCTCAGTCGCCGACTGCGTTGCACCACCCCCTTACCAAAGAAGGAACCCTCTTGCCAAGTTACCAGACTCCCAAACAGAAGATTAGCATACTGAACTGTGTAAACAGACATACCAAACTTACTAAAGACGAAAAACAACATTTTCAAACTCACACGACAAGATTTGCTCGTTGTAAACTCTCAACCTCCTATCCAAAGAATTCTGTCTATTTTCAGCTACTCAAACAATCTAGAAAACTCTCCCGAAAACATAAGTAAATATGTCCCACAGAGCTGACATATCTGATCTCATTGACGTGCTCAATGTGCTAACCTTAGAACAAACGGCGGCTAACGAGGAAAGAAAGAAAGATGTCACCAAGAAAGTTGCCGACCCAGGCTATTGGGACAGAAGTCACCCCTCATTCCGCTTATGGTGGCTCAGAACCAAGCTATGGGCTAACCAATAAACTTGGGATACAAACCAATTACGTACCGTGGCAATTCTCTCTTGGATGAATGGAAAAGCCTCCTGCTTCGCACTCCTAACACTAGAAGCATGTGAAAGAAATGCCGGAATCCCAGTGGGAACACCTCCGATTATCCCAGGAGACGCCGCATGGCTAACCCTAGCCGAATTAGAAGCCAAAGTCCGAGGCTTCTTCCAGATAGATGTCCTCGCACACGAAAGTTTGAAGAAGCTAGAAAGTCTCAAACAAGGAACCATAGACGTGCACTTGTTCTCACAGCTCTTCCTCATCCTCTTCCAAGAATCAGGAATCTCCGAAGAGCACGGCCTGACGATACTAAGAAAGGCAGTTGATTTCTGTATTTATCAACAACAAGCCCTGAATATGACTCAACCCAATACCGTGCAAGAATTCCTGAACAACTATACAACCATTGAATGAACGTATGAGCAAATGAGACTGGAAAGATCCACAGGGAATCCGTTCCAAGCCTACTCTGGAAATGCGTCACACCAGAATAGCGCACGTCCGCCACCTTAGCCAAGATTTACCGAATATGGAATACAACCAGGTCGAGGCACACCCATGGACATTATTGCTGTAAACAGATCTTCCTTAAGAGGCAAATGCTATAATTGTCTTGGCCCACACCTTGCACGAGATTGCAAACAACTCTCCACATGCTGCCGAAGTTGTGGTTGGTCACAAGGTGAACACAAGAACAATTGTAGGAACTATAAAGGAAAGAGCACACGCCAAGCTCAAACCTTGAACTCAGACCCTGAAGAATCTCATGATCCACAGATAGAATTCAATGAGATGAAGGCCTCCTTCTTAGAAACAGAACCAGAAAAGAAGGGAAAAGGCAAAGCGGTCTAGACGAACTAGGTGTCCAGATCACCAAACCCAATAAGAAACAAGTCAACAATAGTCTAACGGGGTCTCATTCAAGCAAGCTCGGCTGGGACTTAAAACTGGTGCTTAATTCCGTTAACACAATAAACAACGAAATCCCAGACCAAATCCGTATTCATGGAAACAATTCCAAAGACATCACGCTGCCTATTAACATAGCACCTATTAATGGCAAACAGTTCACATCTGCAGAAGCCCTGCTGGATTCAGGTGCCAATACAATCTTCATAGACAAATCTTGGGCCGAAAAGCTCAAACTACCACTTTTACCCCTCCGACACCATCTACCAGTATATAATGTCGACGGATCTAGGAACTCCGCTGGAGACATTACACATTACACAGAAATAATTATCGATTATCAAGGATATCGCGAAAGAACAACAGCCAAAGTAACCAATCTTAGAAAGAATCAGGTCATTCTAGGATACACATGGCTAAAGAACCATAACCCAGAAATAGATTGGTCACAAGGAAAAGTCCTCATGACACGTTGTCCAACAATCTGTCAGAATCTTAGATCGAAACCCTCATTTGCATGGCAAATAGAAGAACAAGAATGCATGGCATGTAATCACATATATGCCCTTAAACAGGAGATCTCAAAAAAGGACAAACCAGCTGAGAAAACCCCGGAAGAACTCATTCCCCCTGCCTACCATGAATTCATCCACCTATTCAAGAAGAAAGAATCTGAGTGTATGCCCACACGGAAACCATGGGATCACACCATAGATCTCAAAGAAACTTTTGTACCAAAGAAAGGCCGACTAATTCCCTTGTCACCACAAGAACAAGAAGAAGTTAGTGCCTTCATTGACGACCAACTCCAAAAAGGGTACATCTACCGATCTATATCACTGCAGACCTCCCCCATATTCTTCATACCAAAGAAAGATGGAAAGAAGCATATGATACAGGACTATAGATATCTCAACGAACACACGGTGAAAAACAATTACCCACTACCCCTGATATCCCAATTGGTCGACAAGCTAAAAGGAGCTAAATTATTTACCAAAATGGATCTCAGATGGGGCTATAACAATATCCGCATCAAAGAAGGCAATGAATAGAAGGCCGCCTTCATCTGTCACCGAGGATCTTTCGAACCATTAGTCATGTACTTTGGTCTCTGTAACTCCTCCGCAACCTTCCAAACCATGATGAATGAGATATTTGCAGACATGGAAGACACTGTAGTAGTCTATATTGACAACATCATGATTTTCACCAAGACAGATGACATGAAAGAACATGAGAAAATAGTTCTTAAGGTACTTGCATGCCTAGAAGACAACAACTTATTCATTAAGCCAAAGAAATGCCACTTTCACACCAAAGAAGTCGAATATCTTGGCATGACAATAACCCCCAAAGGCATTAAAATAGATGATGACAAAGTCAAGGCAATCACCGATTGGCCAACTCTGACCACAGTCCGTGGAGTTAGAAGCTTCTTAGGACTGGCCAACTTCTACCGCTGCTTTATCCAAGATTATGCACAAGTTGCACAACCCTTAAATGATCTTACCAAGAAAGACACTCCTTTCTCATGGAAGGAACCACAACAAGAAGCATTCGACACACTAAAAAGGAAATTCACCACCACTCCTATCCTTGCTTTCCCAGACAATGATAAGAAATTCCGCCTAGAAACCGATGCATCTAATTTTGCAACCGGGGCTGTTCTATCTATAGAACAAGATAGCAAATGGCATCCAGTCACTTTCTCATCCCACTCCATATCACCAGAAGAATGTAACTACCCAATTGCAGACAAGGAAATGCTAAGCATTATCCGAAGTCTAGAACAGTGGAGACATTACCTAGAAGATGCAAAACAGGAATTTGAAATTTGGAACAACCATGCAAACCTTCAATGGTTTATGCAACAGCAAGATCTAAACAGACGACAAGCCAGATGGTCTCAGTATCTCTCTCGTTTCAATTTCAAATGGATCCACAAAGCCGGAATACAAATGGAAAAAGCCGATGCTCTCTCTCGAAGAGAAGATCACGCAATAGGAATAGAAGATGACAATAAGCAAGTCTTAGTTATCCCCCCCGAACAAATAGCCACCACATCAGTGCACATAGCCACAGATAGCGACGACATTCTAGAAAAGATAAAGAAAGCAACATGGAAAGTTCTCAAATCAGAAGCCATCAAGCTTTGTAAGCACCATGGCATCTGCACGGAAAAAGACGAACTTCTTTACAACAAAAATAACTGGATTTTCGTGCCAAATGATTAGGACCTCCGCATGGAAATCATATGTCTACATCACAACATTCCTGTAGTGGGACATCCAGGAATAGATCGAACTCTAGAACTGCTACAGCATAGCTATACTTGGCCCGGTATGCCCACACTCGTCAAAGACTACGTCTCACATTGCGATAGATGCGCATGCTTCAAAGGCATTAATACTGCACCTGCCGGAAAACTATTACCATTGGAAATCCCAGATCTCCCATGGGAACATGTCAGTGCAGATTTCATAACAGATTTCCCAGAATCAAATGGATTCAACTCAATTCTAGTAGTCATTGATCGATTCTCCAAAGAAGTCAAATTCATTCCCTGTACTAAATCTGTTAATGCTCTACAAACAGCTAGACTGTACCTCACACATGTATGGAAGCATCATGGACTTCCAAGAACAATAGTTTCGGACTAAGGGCCACAGTTCACATCACAGGTGATGAAAGACTTATGTAAACGCCTCGGCATTATGCCTAAACTCTCTACCGCATACCACCCACAGACAGACAGACAAACGGAATGCATGAATAGAGACCTACAACAATATCTCTGACTATTCACCACAGAAAAACAACACGAATGGTCAGAATGATTACCAATTGCCCAATTCTCATATAACTCGAAAAAGCAAACCTCTACATAGAAAACTCCATTCAGTGTCACCCACACATACGAACCAAAAATAGGAATAGAAAATCACACGTCGAAAGCACCCGCCGCTTCTCTATTCGCTGATGAAATCAAACAAACCCTAAAAGAAACAAAAGAAAACCTAGAAAAGGCATAAAAACACATGAAAAGTCAAGCAGATAAACATAGAACAGATGCTCCATAATACAAACTAGGAGACAAAGTTTGGCTTAGCACAGACGGCCTAAAACTCCCACGACCTTCTAAGAAGCTCTCAGAAAAATGGTTGGGCCCATTTGAAATTATTAGCTTCAAAGGAAGCAACACTATTAAACTCCGACTTCTACACACCATGAGAGTCCACAATGTGTTCAATGTAGCCAAACTCAAACCCTACAAGGAACGCCTCCCAGGACAAAATGCTGACAAACCAGGACCAATACTGGTGACGGAGGACAGAGAGGATGAATATGAAGTTGACTACATAGTTGACTCCAGACTAAAAGGGAAACGCCTAGAATTCCTCATACACTGGAAAGGATATAATGACATGGACAGAACATGGGAACCCTGATCACATCTTGCTCACACGCCGGATGTAATAAAAGAATTCTATAAAAAGAATCCATCGGCTCCCCGCCTCCTCCGTATGACTCAGACTAATTTCGAAAAGCTGTTCAAACCTTATGAAAACTTCACCGCACCTGCTGTGGAAAACAGCTTATATAATCATCATGAAGCAGCATAAAAAGATTCCGCTTCAACCTGAGCAGACATCAATCCGCCTCTCCTAACAACTAGTCAACCACCACTCACACCCCACCACTACCCCCATGTCTACCTTTCCCAACTCATTCACCCAGTTCCATGCCAATGCCACCCATATTGACACACCAGCTCGTCCCATCCACTTGGCATCTGTCCTATGGTCATGGATCGACTTCGGTCTCCTGATCACATATATGGTGTCGATATTCACGCTGTGCTGTGCACTCCTCGTGAACAGCACATTATTTGTCACCGGCATCTTTACCCTAGGGAGTATTATCTCCTTATTCTTTGGGCTTATGGCATGGTCTTACATGCATGGCGCAATCCGGGATGGCAAGGGAATAACCCTAGAAATAATATGCGACACCACTAATGGTCACAATACATTCAAAGGGTTTAGCGTTACAATGCCCAACAAGTACTGGATTGAGCAAGAAGGCTATAGTTATGAAGTGTACTCCCGCGACTTCAGAGCCAGGGAAAAAGAGTAACACGACACTCTTATGGAACAAACCTTACTAGTTTGCCAAAAGAATGAGGCAGAAGCAGCAGCCAATGGCCTCAATGACTGGTCTGGATTCCATCTAACTTGGGAAGAAGGCAAAAACGCAGCAGATAATGAGGACGATAATGACAATGCTACTGTTCATAGTAATACCAATCTGACCACCGCACACAGCTTCATAGCGGTCTACAACCTCGAAGCCTAAAGAAGAAAGGTCGTGATTGCCTGGAATGCAATCCATAGAGAGGGGGTAGTGTTACAAACAGTACATTTCTTACCTTTCTTATCCTACACTTCTACTTACCTGTCTATACTTTCACTTGACTTAGCTTTACTTTTGAACTTAGCTGAATATCCTGTATAATAGTCATGTGACCTAATCACATGACCTAATCACCTGACACTTGTCACGTGACATGGACTACTCTTCCACTTACTCATATATGCTTACTCTTGATGACTCATTCTCAATTATCTTTCTTACTAAGATTGCTGCACCGCAGTCAATCATTACTCATCATTTCTATTGTTTTTACTCAGCTTACTGCACATGGCTATGTATTGCTGCACATTGCTGTACAAGGTACTTTTGCTATTGGCTAGTAGTTAAGGTTCATACCAAATAGGTACAAATATACCAATAGTATATAAGCCAGGAGTCTGAAGGGTGTCCCCCTCAGTCTTGTTCTCCTGGAGTTCTCCTCATCAGCTCTCCTCTAGCTTGACTACCTTTATTGTTCCAATTGAAGTACCTTAGCGCTCTAGGTGGGCTGTTGAGTGTTTCACTGGCTAGGGAGGACATTGAGCATAAGCTCGCCTGCAGCTCTGTCCTGTTTGGCATCCCACTTTGTAGCAGCATCGTCATTGTTGTCAGAGTCTGCTGGATGGGTCTCTGTGCCATTGACAATGTGCCAGAGCCCTTTGGAGCGAAGGAGGGCCTTCATCTCCTTGGACCAGATAGAGTAGTTGGTGCCATTGAGAGGCTGGATGCGAAGATGGGACTCAGAGCAAGGCAGGGCATCAGACATGGATAAAATGGGGGAATGGGAGTGAGAGGCGCAACCAGGAAGGTAGATTAGGATAGTGGGGATAGTGGAAAGTGTAGGAAAAGTGCAGGTGATGAGTTAAGATAAGAAAGAGCCAAGATATGTGTACTATGGGCTATATTGCTGCTCTTCTACCAATGACCCAGTGATACTGATTGCTCCTCACAATCTCCAGAGGCTTTAGAATGCACGAAAAGGCAATAGGGCACGATTTGGAGACGTAGGACAAGGGCTTGATGTGCAGGAAGCAGCAGAAAGGCGAGATATGAGGATATGAGGGGGTTACTGATCAAGTGCTGATAAGGACTGATCTGACGGGCGAAAAGTTGTGCTGCGGATAGGAATGGGGGTTTTCAAGGTTGGGAAATCAAATGGTAATGTCGATGGGACACAATCTTGAATGGATAAAGTGCTAGAGTGCAGGGCTTATAACCTGTTAAGCACAAAGTGCCTCTAGAGTGAAATAACCACTTAGGAAGTGGTACTGAGCTTCACAAAAGTATAGACTAGAGTCCACTGTGAGTAACCAAGTGAATTGGATGAAGTACAATAAGCCTACACACCTAGAGTCCACTGTGAGTAACCAAGGATTCTCAGAAAGCGGACTCTGGGTATTTGAGTACTCTAAACTAGCACAGCTTCAAGCTGTCAATATGTGAAACATGTATCAGCTATCAATAGATAAAACAAGAGACAGCTATCAGAATGTGAAACAAGGGATAGCTGTCATAGTGAAACAAGGGTAGCTGTCATAGTGAAACAAGGGGCAGCTATCACAGTGAAACAAGTGTTAGCTGCCAAACTCCAAAACAAGTGTCAAGGCAATGCCTTGCTTGTGTAGGACGAAGGAATGAAGCTAAGTTAGTAGTGTAAGTGAAGGGTATAGGCAAAGTAAAGGTGTAGAGTTGATCTAGCCTGCTTAGAAGTCTTGGTAATGGCTAGATTGCTCTGTAGGTATGAAATCAAAGTAAGTATAGCAAATAGGTAGAGATGCAACATCACCAAAATAACACTGTGGCAAAGAAAATCTCATTCTGGGACTACCTTGGCTTCACCAGATCAATCCACTGGTAAACTAAGCCAATAGAAAAATCTCTATCCCACAAGCTCCTAGAAAATCTACTACTGCTTCCCCAAAGAGCATAGAATAGTGATATCTCACTTGGTATCTAAAAATCAACCCAGACGAGCAAATCATCTCCCAAATAAACAAATGCTTCATCAGAAAAACCACCATATCCACTGAAGCAGCAATTGATGTAGAAAAGAAAAATATATCCCTTTCTCCTGAATACTCTGACTTTGCTGATGTCTTCAAAGAAAAGGAAATAGATGAACTACCACCATCTTGATCTTTTGACCATGCCATTGATCTTGACAAAGACTTCATACTAAAGGTAGCTAAAGTATACCCCCTCAATCCTAAAGAGATGGAGAAATATATCAAGTTCATCAAAGAGTATCTAGGAAGCGGAAAGATTATCCCATCCAAATCCCCTCAAGCCTCCCCCTTCTTCTTTGTACCCAAGAAAGATAGGTCAGTTAGACCTTGCCAGGACTACAGATACTTGAACTCTCATATGATCAAGAATGCCTATCCCCTCTCTCTTATCTCTGATCTCATCAACAAGTTAAAGGGATCAACTATGTTCACCAAGATGGATATATAATCAGGATACAATAACATGTGAATCAAGCCTAAAGACTGATGGAAAGCTGCATTTATTACCCCCAAAGAGCTGTTCAAACCCACTGTCATGTTCTTTGGACTGTGCAACTCCCCAGCCACCTTCCAAGCACTTAGACCATATCTTTGGATACATGATGGCAGAAGGATAGATAATCATTTATATAAACGATATGCTTATCTACACCTCCAATGCCACTCTACACAAAGAAAGGACAAGAAGGGTGTTACAACAACTTTGGGAACACAAACTCTTCATGAAACTGAAGAAATATATCTTTGATACCAAAGAAGTTTAATTTCTTGGAATGATCATGAAATCTGGCCAAGTGAAAATGGATCCTACCAAACTAAAGGCAATTGAAGAATGGCAACCTCTAAGATCTGTTAAAGCAGTCCAATCCTTCATTGGATTCTGCAACTTCTACTGAAGATTCATCCCCTCTTTCTCTACTCTTGCCGCCCCACTTACCACATTAACCAAGAAGAACATCAAGTGGGAATGGACCCTAACTTGCAAACAAGCCTTCAAAACTATAAAAAAGGCATTCCTATCTAAGCTGGTACTTCTCATGCCTGATGTTACTAAACTATTTTATGTCATGACTGATGCTTCACTTACCACAAAAGGAGCTGTCCTAATGCAGAAAGACAACAATGGCAATCTATACCCCTGTTCATATCTTTCTAAGACCTTCAATGAGGCCAAACAAAACTACAATATATATGACAGAGAAATGCTAGCAGTCATTGAAGCCCTAAAACAATGGAGACAGTATCTCACCAGCATCAAATATTCTATTACTATTATCACTGACCACAAGAACCTAATTTATTTTTGTCAACCACAACATTTATCCCGATGATAAGCCAGATGGCTTCTTTTCCTCCAAGACTTTGATCTCTAATTTAACTACATACCTGATCACAAAATAGGATCTGCTGATGCTCTATCCTGATGAGACGACCTTGACACCATAACTGACAATGCTGAAGTGACTATGCTGCCTGACGAACTCTTCGCCAGAGCAATTGATCTTGCTCTCTCCAATAAAATCTCCTAGTCTACTACTGAAGATTCACTCATATTTTCTGCCCTCAAGGCACTAGATAATGGAAAATTCCTCTTTCCCAGATCTTCCCTTAAAGACTGGCATTGGGATGGAAAGAATCTGTACTTCAAAAAAAGACTATATATCCCTAAAGATGAATAAAAGAAACTGGTCATCTCTATTTATGATAGCCCTACAGCTGGCCACCCTGGCATTACTAGAACAATCAACCTTGTCGCAAAAGATTACTGGTGACCTGGAATAAACATATTTATCAGAAAATATGTCATGGGATGTGCTATCTGTCAAAGCCATAAAATCAATACTCACCCAACTATATCACCTCTAAATCTAATACCAACTACTGCTTCCAGACTCTTTGAACAAATATCTATTGACCTTATTACCAACCTATTACTCTTCCTAAACTACAACTCTCTAATGGTGATGATTGACCATGGCCTTACAAAGGGGGTAATTCTTGTACCATACAACAAAACGATTGATATAGCTAGAATAGCCAAACTATTTTTTGAAAAAGTCTTTCTTCACTTCGGACTATACTCCAAATGCATATCTGATAGAGGCCCCCAATTTGCCTTAGCCTTTGCCAGAGAGCTTGTCAGACTCCTCAACTATGATCTCACCCTATCCTCTGTATACTATTCTTAAACCAATAGAGAAACAGAACAAGCCAATCAAGAAATTGAAACTTATCTACAAATCTTCTGTCAAGGCAATGCATCAAGATAGACAGAACTCATTCCTATGGCTGAATTTGTGCACAACAGCAATGTTTACTTGATCACTAAAAGAACCCTCTTCTCTCTCATGATGGGCTATGAACCTCGATCTTATCCTCTACTCAGCAAAATCTTCTTCCCTACCCTTGAAGAATATCTATCTACCCTTTAGGAAGCTAGGAAAGAAGCCTTAGCAGCTCACAAGATTGCCCAGAGAGCCATGAAAGAACTAATATCTAGTAAATTCTGACCATGGAAAGTTGGAGATAAAGTCTGGCTAGAAGGAAAAAACCTAAAGCTCCAATATAAGTCAAGAAAATTAGCCCCTAAATAGGAAGGACCCTTTGAAATAACACAGGTCCTATCTACTGTATCGTATCACCTCCAGCTCCTACCTACTTGGAAGATCCATGACGTATTCCATGTCTCTTTCTTATCACCCTATAGGAAGACTGCCAAACATGGCCCCAACTATTTCAATCCATCACCTGTTCTGATTGATAGAGAAGAACAGTACAAAGTGGAGCATATGCTTGCCCACCAGGGCACCCAGAACAGAAGGCAGTATCACATCAGATAGAAGAGCTATTCCACAGTAGAAGACACTTGAGAACCTGAAGGAAATCTCCAATATTCCAGTGCCCTCCTAAAGGCTTATAAGCTGTGACACCTCACTGAGTTCTCCACCTGAGAAGAACACCCTGATCCAAACACCTCTAAATCACCTGCCAGCTACCCTTCCCTAAACATATCCAACTACTTCCCAATCTATGATATCTATATTAAACGTCTTCTCTCTAATATCCATCGAGTCATCTTCTCTATCTTTCTCTTCAAGAAAGAACTCTATCAATATATTCATGCCAATATCAGAGTACTCTCCAATCCTACTCTTCTCTAAGCTATCAAAGTATTCCACTGCACTGTTAAGCACAAAGTGCCTCTAGAGTGAAATAACCACTTAGGAAGTGGTACTGAGCTTCACAAAAGTGTAGACTAGAGTCCACTGTGAGTAACCAAGTGAATTGGACGAAGTACAATGAGCCTACACACCTAGAGTCCACTGTGAGTAACCAAGGGTTCTCAGAAAGCGGACTCTGGGTATTTGAGTACTCTAAACTAGCACAGCTTCAAGCTGCCAATATGTGAAACATGTATCAGCTATCAATAGATAAAACAAGAGACAGCTATCAGAATGTGAAACAAGGGATAGCTGTCATAGTGAAACAAGGGTAGCTGTCAGAGTGAAACAAGGGGCAGCTATCACAGTGAAACAAGTGTTAGCTGCCAAACTCCGAAACAAGTGTCAAGGCAATGCCTTGCTTGTGTAGGACGAAGGAATGAAGCTAAGTTAGTAGTGTAAGTGGAGGGTATAGGCAAAGTAAAGGTGTAGAGTTGATCTAGCCTGGTTAGAAGTCTTGGTAATGGCTAGATCGCTCTGTAGGTATGAAATCAAAGTAAGTGTAGCAAATAGGTAGAGATGCAACATCACCAAAATAACACTCCCCCCTGATTGTGCATCTCTCCACTCCTAGCTCCCCCCAAGTGCAGCAAGTCCTAGTAGACCGCTAAGGCGCTCAACCTTCACCCTAGACAATGCCTTGGTAAGTAGGTCAGCAGGCATGTCCGCAGTTGGCACAAACTCAGGAGATATAATCTCCCTGTGTACAACATCTCGCAACCAGAACCAGCGTCGGTCCAAATGCTTCATGCGCCCATGATGCTCTGGATTCCGCGCAACCTGGATTGCAGACTGGTTGTCTATCCGAAGGACAGATGGCAAGGTTGCTGAGAACCCCAGCTCATGCAAGAACTTGCGCAACCAGACAATCTCCTTACCAGCTTCAACTGCAGCGATGTACTCAGCTTCTGTGGTAGACAGGGCAACGACCGGCTGCAGCTTGGACATCCAGGAGACAGCCCCAGTGCCCATTTTGATGATAAAAGCGCCAGTAGATCGACCAGTGTCAATGCAACCACCTAGATCTGCGTCCGAGTAGGAGGTGAAGAGCTCAGTATTGTCAGGCGAAGGGGAATAGGTGAGGGCGAAGTCTTTAGTGCCTTGGATGTAGCGAAAGAGGTGCTTAACTGCATTCCAGTGGGCTACACCAGGATTCCCACTAAAGCGAGCAAGAACACTGACAGAGTAGGCAATGTCTGGCCTAGTGCAAGTAGCAAGATACTGTAGTGAGCCAATAGCACCTAGGTAGTCGACTGAGCACATGAAATCAAGGTCTTCGGGCATCTGGGGGCACTGGGAGCGAGAGAGACGAGCTCCTGGATCCATGGGGGTAGTCACAGGCTTGCAGCTGGCCATACCAAAGCGCTCAAGCATGTCTAGGCAGTACTGGCGCTGGGACAGTGATAGGGAGCGCTTGGACCGGTTCCTGTCTATCTTGATACCAAGAAGCTGAGTAGTAGCACCTAGATCGCGCAGTTTGAAGTGGCCCTTGAGCGATTCAATGGCCTGCTCAATAGCCTCTAGAGACTTTGAAGCAAAGGTCATATCATCCACAAAGACAGGTAGAATTATGCGGACATCACCTCGACAGTAGACATAGATAGATGCATCTGCATAGGACTGAGTCCAGCCTAGTGACTCGAGTACAGATCGCAATTTGCGATTCCAGCGATTACCCCCTTGCTTAGTGCCATACAAGGCCTTGTCAAGCAAGCACACAAGCTTCTTGGGGTCGCCTTCTGCAAATCCCTCTGGCTGCTCCATGTAGACCTCACAGTCCATGTCACCATTCAAGTAGGCATTAGAAATATCTACTGAGCGGAGATGCATATCATGAAGAGCAGCCAGGGTGAGCACTATCCTAACAGTGGGCAAGCGCACTGTAGGAGCAAATATCTCGAGGTAGTCAAAGCCAGGGCGTTGGTTATACCCCTTGGCTACGAGCCTAGCCTTGTAGCGGTCTATAGAACCATCAGCATTGCGCTTGATTTTAAACACCCACTTTGAGCCTATGACCTTGCGATCAGCAGGTCTGTCCACTATGGACCAAGTGCCATTGCTCTTGTGGGCAGCTAGCTCGTCTAGAGCTGCTTGATGCCATTGCTCTGCATCAGAACGACGCATTGCCTGCAAATAAGTGTTAGGCTCAACTGAAGTGCTCGAAGAAACCTTGTAGGCATCCTCTTCATCCTCAGAGTCCGAGACAATGTCTCCTTCTACCTGCGCAGGACTAAGCTTCCACCACTCTCGTGGAGGGTTTCTGCGCCTGGCAGGTAGTCTGGCACCAATACCAATTGGGCTCTCAGGTGGAGCAGGAGCTACAGGAGCAGGTAAAGCATCAGGAGCAGCTAACAACTGATTAGCAGGCGGAGCAGGCTTAGGATCATGACCCAGATCACCAGGAGCAACCACTGCTAGAGCAGGCTCGACTGGGATCACAGCAGGCACAACTGGCGCTGCTGGTGGATCAATCTCCCCCCCAGGATACTGAGCCTGCTCAAACTCCGGCTCATCCTCATCAGAGAGCACAGGAGGGTGATAACCAGCATTAGCAGGCGGCTCAGGAGGAGGATTAGGCGCACCAGAGTCAAGGGAAGGCCTTTTAGACGCAAGGAAATGGCGTTCGTCAAAGTCAGCGCGCTCAGAGATGATACTGCGCTTGGTGGCAAGGTTGTAGAACTTCCATCCCTTGTAGCCCTGTGGATAGCCAATAAATACACACTTCTCATAGTGAGAACCAAGTGCAGGACGCTTATCCTTCTGCACATGCACATAGGCAGTGCAGCCCCAGATCCTAAGGTGCGGTACATCAGGCTTGTGGCCATGCCAGAGCTTGTATGGCGTCTTCTCTACTGCATCAGAGGGGCATCTGTTCCAGACATGGACCAGAGCAGCTAAGGCCTCGCCCCAGAAGGAGTGGGATAGCCCAGACTCGTCGAGCATAGCTGTAATGCGCTCAGAGAGCACTCGGTTGGCGCGCTCGGCAACTCCATTTTGCTGGGGGCGATTCCTGACAGTATGCTGGCGCTCTATACCACAATCAGTAGTATAGTCAAGCATAGCTCGACTCATATACTCCCCACCCTTGTCGTCCCTCAAGGTCTTGATTTTGCGCTCGGACTGGTTCTCAGCATAAGCCTTGAACTGCTTGAACGCCTCAAAGACATCAGACTTGGCCTTGATAGGGATCACAAAGCGAAAACGAGAGTAGTCGTCAATGAAGGTGACCCAGTAGCGATAGCCAGAGAAGGTTCTGTAGGGTACCTGGTGTACATCAGAGTGTACAAGCTCGAGGGGTCGAGAGGCGCGCCATTCTGAGCTAGGGAAGGGATTGGCATGCATCTTACCAGCCAGGCATGGCTCACAAATGGGGTCAGGCAGGGACTTGGACTCGAGCTTGAGACCAGTGACTAGGTCATGTTCAACAAGGGATTTAACACCAGCAAGGTGGTGGTGGGCGAGTCTGCGATGCCAGAGAGCAAGGTCAAGCGGTAGAGTCGTCGCTGGGTGTGCAAATTCACTAATAGACTCAGTAGTGCCATCTAGGAATGCAGCATTGTTGTCATTGATGCTCGCAACAAAGAGTGGTGGTCCAGGAGGGCGAGAGAAGGTCATATGAGTAGCATTGATATGGACGACGAAGCTAGAATGGCGAGTAAGGTAGAGCACAGAGAGGAGGTTGTTGCAAAGGTCTGGGACATGTAGGACACGAGTAAACTCGACCGCTCTAGCCCTCTTTCCCTCAATCACAGGATGGAATACCACAGACCCTACACCAGCTGAATAGATGACAGTAGAGTCAGCTAGCTTGATTGGCACGCGTTTGGGGGTATAGTTGCGAAGCCAGTGGCGATGGGGGGTCATATGAGAAGTGGCGCCTGAGTCTGCATTCCAATCGACATCAGCATCGACTGGAGATAAGGAGAGGGGATGGGAGAGGGTATTGGAACGAAGACTTGCATTTCCGGCATGCTCAACGATGTCCTGGGTAGCAGGGCTTGCTGCCTGCGCCTGGTTCGCCTTCTTGCTCTTGTTAGAATGCTTGGACGACTTGTGGGAGTCCCTGGCTCGGTGCATAGAGAAGCACTTGTGAATACAGTGGCCAGGCTTATCACAGAACTCGCATGGGGTAGTAGGGCTACAAGCGCAGGAGCTAGGCATGGTGGCAAGGGCAGAGTCAGGAGCAGCGTCCGAGTGAGCAGCTGGGCGAGGGCGACGATTGATGTCCTCGGCCTGGAAGGCAGCCTTGACAGTAGCCTTGTCAAGGGTCGAGAGGAGAGAAAGGGACGAGGTGAAATGGGCATAGTCCTTGCCTAAGGCCCTAATCATTGCTAGACAGGCTAACTCCTCGTCCAGCTTGGTCAAATCAAAGTCAGGAGGGCGCAGTTGCTGAATCTGGGCCATACCCTGCTCAACTCGGGCAGATATGTCCATTAGGGACTCTTCTGGACGCTTCCTAATGCTGAAAAACTCGTCGTAGGCCACAAAGCGAGTGCCAGGCTTCTGTTGGAGGTAGATAGCCTTAAGGGCAGCCCAGGCAGCGGCAGGGTCGTCCTCATGTGCTCGGATATGCAGCCTCTGGCTAGGGAGGACATTGAGCATAAGCTCGCCTGCAGCTCTGTCCTGTTTGGCATCCCACTTTGTAGCAGCATCGTCGTCGTCGTCAGAGTCTGCTGGACGGGTCTCTGTGCCATTGACAATGCACCAGAGCCCTTTGGAGCGAAGGAGGGCCTTCATCTCCTCGGACCAGGTAGAGTAGTTGGTGCCATTGAGAGGCTGGATGCGAAGGTGGGACTCGGAGCGAGGCAGGGTGTCGGACATGGATAAAATGGGGGAATGGGAGCGAGAGGCTCGACCAGGAAGGTAGATTAGGATAGTGGGGATAGTGGAAAGTGTAGGAAAAGTGCAGGTGATGAGTTAAGATAAGAAAGAGCCAAGATATGCGCACTATGGGCTATATTGCTCTTCTACCAATGACCCAGCGATGCTGATTGCTCCTCACGATCTCCAGAGGCTTTAGAATGCACGAAAAGGTGATAGGGCACGATTTGGAGACGTAGGACAAGAGCTTGATGTGCAGGAAGCAGCAGAAAGGCAAGATATGAGGATATGAGGGGGTTACTGATCAAGTGCTGATAAGGACTGATCTGACGGGCGAAAAATTGTGCTGCAGATAGGAATGGGGGTTTTCAAGGTTGGGAAATCGAATGGTAATGTCGATGGGACGCAATCTTGAATGGATAAAGCACTAGAGCATAGGGCTCATAACCTGTTAAGCACAAAGTGCCTCTAGAGCGAAATAACCACTTAGGAAGTGGTGCTGAGCTTCACAAAAGTGTAGACTAGAGTCCACTGTGAGTAACCAAGGGTTCTCAGAAAGCGGACTCTGGGTATTTGAGTACTCTAAACTAGCACAGCTGTCAAGCTGTCAAAGTATGAAACATGTATCAGCTATCAGTAGGTAAAACAAAGGACAGCTATCAGAATGTGAAACAAGGGATAGCTGTCATAGTGAAACAAGGGCAGCTGTTACAGTGAAACAAGTGTTAGCTGCCAAACTCCGAAACAAGTATCAAGGTAATGCCTTGCTTGTGTAGGATAAAGGAATGAAGCTAAGTCAGTAGTGTAAGTGGAGGGTATAGGTAAAGTAAAGATGTAGAGTTGATCTAGCCTGGCTAGAAGTCTTGGTAATGGCTAGATCACTCTTTAGGTATGAAATCAAAGTAAGTGTAGCAAATAGGTAGAGATGTAGCATCACCAAAATAACAAAGATATATATGTCTCCTAGAACTATATCATATATGGCACTGAGACTCATCTGTCTCTTGCCAGAAAACTATATTGGGCACTTGAAGGTCTATATGGCACCACTGGAATTATAGGCCAGTATTAGCTCTTCTATAAGACCATAAACCTTCTCCTCTTCTCATGTTGTATTGTTTAGGATATCAACACTCTGATTGAGCTCTATGCCCAGATATCCTATACCAGTCTAAACGTTCCTAATAACTTCTATGCTGTAATGTTACTTTCCAAACTTCCTTCTAATTTCCGCCAATTTCATTTGACTATTATCCAGACTTCATGGTTGAGAAAATTCTCCTATATTTTATTTCAGAAATGAATGTTTGTTTTGCTAGATAATCCCATTTTCAACCTTTCTACTCTGCTCATATTAATAACACTAGCACTTCTACTTCTGCTCCTACTCCTATCATTAATCAAACTATGGTCATTAATCATAGACTACCCTAGCCTAATAGCTGGAACTTCTCTAACCAGCAGCAGTATCCTGCCCAGCAGGAACACAAGTGCAGTAGAAGAGGTGGCTATGGTAAGGGGCATAGCAATAATAGCCAAGGTGGTAATCAGGGGGGAAAAGGAGGTTCTTCCTAATAGAGGAATCAGGCACCCTCACATACTTTTCAGCAACAGAGGTCAAGACCTGATAAGAGTAAGAGACAGGTAAATGCTATAGAGGGAGATTCTTTTGTCAATGCCTTCTATTCCTCTCTTTGTTTAAACAATGAAGAAAACTCTATTGTCATTGACGATATCATAATCAACTACATTAAGATCACTGAAGAACATATCTTACATGCTCAATCACCCAATTCAGATGCCATGTCTACCACTACTGCTACCAGATAGCACAAGGAGGTGAATAATGGTATGAATATCACTGGACCCTCCAATCAGCCCTTTTAATTCAGCTCTCTCCTCTAAAACTTGAGGGAAGAAAGCAAAATCTAAAAAAGGGAAATCCTGGTAAGAACAGGATGATAAAGGGGATAAAGAGTCCTATAACAGCAATGATAGGTAGTTTACAGATGGTTATTGGAAACATAGGTTCAGTGTTGGTAATAGCAGAGGTGATCTCTCTGCAGTTCTTGATTATGATAACTAGGTAGACAACAAGAACTACTGTAGAACTTGAGGACTACTTTTATGATTATTCAAGAGTTAATGCCCTAGTGAGAACCAAGTCATTGCAAGAATTCTATCAAGATTACTGGTTAGCAAATAGTAGTGCAACAGACCACATATCAAACTATCTCTCTGATTTTATGTCTATTGCTAAGACTACTTGCATGGCACTTCTAACAAATAATCAGGTACTTGAAATAATTGGTTCTAGAACCATCAGACAAATGATTCTCAAGGATACTTGATTGTATCCACACAGATCTAATTAAGATGCTGCTTGAATCTTGATTTTATGCTTACTACATCTTAACATTCATTGATGACTACTCTGCTTTTGCATGCCTGGCTTTCATTTGAAACAAGTCAAATATATTGATGACTACTCTGCTTTTGCATGCCTGGCTTTCATTTGAAACAAGTCAAATATATTTCTATGCTTCAAAGAGTTGATTGCCTGGGCTGAAAACCAAACTGGCAAGAAACTATCCTCTGTCCATTCTGATCAAGGAGAAGAATACATATCTGGAGAGCTTCAGTTATTTCTCACATCCAGAGGAATTGAACATCAGTAGACTGTGCCTTATCTCCTTTAACAAAATGGTCATGTAGAACACTTTAATTGGACAATCCTTGAGAAAGCAGAAGCCATATGTTACCATGCCTATCTTCTATGCAACTTCTGGCAAGATGCTGTGGAAACTTTAGTGTACATTTATAACCATCAATGTTACAAATGGTACAGTTCTTACCTTTCTTATCCTACACTTTTACTTACTTGTCTATGCTTTCACTTGACTCAGCTTTACGTTTGGACTTAGTTGAATATCTTGTACAAAGTCACGTGACTTAATCATGTGACCTGATCACCTGACCCTTGTCACGTGATACGGACCATCTTTCTGCTTACTTATATATGCTTACCTTTGATTACTCATTCTTGGTCATCTCTTTTACTAAGATTGCTGCGCCACAGTCATCATTACTCATCTTTTCTATTGTTCTTACTCAGCTTACTGCGCAAGGCTATACACTGCTGCGCATTGCTGTACGATGTACTTTTGCTATTGGCTAGTAGTTAAGGTTCATACCAAATAGGTACAAACACACCAATAGTATATAAACCAGGAGTCTGAAGGGCGTCTCCCTCAGTCTTGTTCTCCTGGAGCTCTCCTCAATAGCTCTCCTCTAGTAATACTACCTTATTGTTCTAGTACAAGCATCTCAGCGCTTTAGGTGAGTTGTTGAGTGTTTCATTAGAACAAGACTATACTAACCTTCCCCTTGCAGACTAGCTACCTGCAAGCCAAACAACTTGATCTAGAACCTAGTAAACCAACATCTGGATAGTAACAAGTAAGAACCTTCCCTGGATTAGGGTCAAGGGCGATAACTAACAAAGGCTTACCCACTAGTGTCCCACATCAACTATTTCCATGACTCTGACTTTACCTCTCACCACGAGGTTTATCCCACCTCAGTAATCTACGTTGCAGATGGTCACGTCTTATCCCCACTCCTGGACATTGACCCCAATGACCACGACATAATCCCACAGCCCGATACCCCGCTTTCTCATTCACCCAGTTCTGCCCGCGGAAGTATAGCACCATATTCTCGTTTTGACCCCGCCGACCTACTTGAATGGCTCAACCTCCTTGTAAAAATCCCATTACCCACTAGAAATCCAAGGCTTACCCAACCACGACAGAACCCTCTCGACCCCGAAGTCGAGTTCCATATCGAAGAGTATAGGGAGATCTACGATCCCTATAACTCATTCCCAGAACCAGTCCCCGAACTCCTCAAGCCCGTTGACTGGTCCCCACTAGGACCTAGGTTCCAATCGGCCAACTTCTAACTGGTTCTCCAGTTCTCTATCGAAAGTAGGATCCGCTTCCTTATACACTATTTCCAAAACGTCTTACCTAGCACTCCACCAGACCAACATTGGGCTCTATCTCGACATTTTCTACGAGCATCACCAGAGGAGATTCTTGGCGAAGGATTTGTCCTTCTGGATCGCAGACCGGGACCTCATATTCCACCAGAACGGAGTGAGGTTAGAGAGAAAAGAAAGAAAAGAAGGGTATATAGAAAGGACTGTACCTATAAGAGTAGTACTCCTCACTCTCGGTTCCCTCCTATTACAACTAGGATTAGACTACTGGTGCCTACTCATTCCTCCTCATAGGGGCCTACCTTATCTTAGGCCAACAAGTAGTCTTAGGAGACCTAAACAGTTCCATTGAAATAACATATACTCTTTTTCAAATCCATCCTATAGTTCCTGAGCAAGAAGCAGAACAAGAGTCAGAAGAAGAAGAGAAAGAGGAAGAACCTATTCCAGTCAGAGTCAGACCTCCAACCCCAATTAATCAAAGAGAAATTTCTCCTCCCCATTCTCAAAGAGAAGAATCA
This sequence comes from Chalciporus sphaerocephalus, assembly GCA_038094055.1. Taxonomy (NCBI): domain Eukaryota; kingdom Fungi; phylum Basidiomycota; class Agaricomycetes; order Boletales; family Boletaceae; genus Chalciporus; species Chalciporus sphaerocephalus. The sequence goes on along the minus strand of JBBPTH010000126.1, from coordinate 16,454 downwards.
GAAGTGTCAGAATGCTCGTTCTTCCCTGCTCCATGTAATTTACCCCACGTAAACCAATTTTCTATTTATGGCATTTCAGTCGCCGACCGCGCCGCACCACCTCCTTACCAAAGAAGGAATCCTCTTGCCGAGTTACCAGACTCACAAACAGAAGACTAGCACACTGGACTGTGTAAACAGACACACTAAACTTACTAAAGACAAAAAACAACGTTTCCAAACTCATACGACAAAACTTGCTCGTCGTAAACTTTCAAACTCCTATCCAAAGAACTCTGTCTATTTTCAGCTACTTAAACAATCCAGAAAACTCTCACGAAAACATAAATAAACATGTCTCACAGAACTGACGTTAACAATCTCATTGACACGCTCAATGCGCTAACTCTAGAACAAACAATGGCTAATGTGGAAAGAAAGAAAGATGTCACCAAGAAAATAGCTGACCCAGGCTATTGGGATGGTAGTAGACCCTCCTTCCGCTTATGGTGGCTTAGAACCAAACTATGGGCTAACCAACAAACTTGGGAAACAAACCAGCTCTGCACCGTGGCAATTCTCTCACGGATGAATAGAAAGGCATCTAGATTCACACTTCTAACATTAGAAGCATGCGCAAGAAATGCTGACACCCCCACCGGAAACCCTCCGATCATCCCAGGAGACGGCACATGGCTAACCATAGATGAATTAGAAGCCAAGGTCAAAGGCTTCTTCCAGATAGATGTTCTTGCACACGAAAGTTTGAAGAAGCTAGAAGCTCTCAAACAAGGAACCATGGATATACACTCCTTCTCACAGCTCTTCATCATTCTCTTCTAAGTGTTGAATTGAGAACAGGCAGCAGGAGGTGAAAGGGCAGGAGCCCCTGCTACCTCAGCTACACAGAGGAAGCTGTTTACTTACTTAGCTTTGGGGCTTAGTGTTCACAGATGTGGTAGCAGTAAAAGAGCTATTATAACTCAGACAAACTGAGTATGAACTAAGTAGTGTACACGTATATGGTAAGCTACTGTCTCACGTATAATCTACTATGAGTACGTTCAACACTCCCCCATACTTAATATCGCTAGTATATGCGAGCATAAGAAGAATGTACATTTATATAGCGTGCTGTCTAATCGGCGCTGTAGACATGTAGACCTAAAAGCTCTCTGAATTTTTCAAACTTAATAAATCCTAGGTTCTTGGTAAAGATATCTGCAGGATTATCTTGTCCTTCTATATAGAAGAGCTCGATCTGTTTGTCTTCAATTGTATTGCGAATAGAGTGGTATCTAATGTGAATGTGACGATTCTTTTTCTGATTTACAGGATTTTGTGCAGTGAAAATTGCACCCTGATTATCACTGCAAAGAGGAACGGGTTTTATTTTGTATCCAAGTTCTAGCATCATTTGCTTTACGCCAATGATTTGATCTGTACAATTGGACAGTGAAATATATTCTGCTTCTGTAGAAGACTTCGCTGTAATCTTCTGGAGGTGTGAGTTCCACATAAAAGCAGCATTCGCTAGCTTCAGGAAATATCCTGTCTGCGAGTGTGAAGTCTCTGGATCAGCTCCCCAATCTGAGTCGGAAAAGCCGATTAGACCACCATCTTTGCTACCATCGTATACTAGATTGTATTTACGAGTACCTTTAAGGTATCTCACGATATAGTAGGCTTTGTCTAGGTGCTCTTTGGATGGATTCGCAGATTGTCTTGCAAGTTGAGTAACTGCATATGCGATGTCCGGACGAGTGCCTAACATTATGTATAGAAGGGATCCAATAACGACCTGAAAACGCGTCCGTAATTCAGTGTCTACAGGTTCTGTGTTCCTGTTTGGATAATATCCCTGTGGTAGTGGTGTGCGCGCGGGCTTAGCATTTGTCATGCCACATCGCTCAATTACCTTGTCAAGGTAATCGCATTGATCTAGAGAGATCAAGCGTTTGGATCTATCACGGTGAATCCTCATTCGAAGAAACTCGTTTGTTTCACCAAGATCGCGATAATCCCATTTTTTCATGAATTTAGCTTTGAGTTGATCGACCTCAAGCTTATTGGGATCACAAAAGAATGCGTCGTCAACATATACTATGGCATAAACTTTGCCATGTTTGAAGACATATATGCCGGCATCGGAATGTATTTTCTCGAAGCCTAAGTCCTTCATCGACGCCTTGAGCTCACGCCACCAAGTAATACCGGCCTGTTTAAGGCCATACAAGGCGCGTTGGAGTCGGAGGACTTTGCTAGCCATTTCAGATCCGGCAAACCCTTCTGGGATTTCCATATAGATTTCTTCATCTAAGTGGCCATATAGATATGCAGATCACACATCAAGGCCTGATATGTACCAGTCTTCGAGAGCGGCGAGTGCAAGCATCTGTCGCACAGTCTCAAATCGAATGACTGGAGAGAAAATCTCATCATAGTCTATTCCTTCTCTTTGTTTGAAACCTCTGGCGACCAATCTGGCATGTTTACGACCGTCGGTTTTTACATCGAACACCCATCTACACCGAAGTACTTTACGGTTTTTGGGTCTATCGACTACTTGGTAAACTTTTTGTTCTTTAAGCATCTTTAATTCTTGCATACATGCTTCACGCCAAAGCTTCTGTTCATCAGAAGGAAGTTGCAGAAGGTCTTTGTAAGACCATTCGCGATAATTGGGTGCTACTTCATTGCTGTTAAACGCGCGAGCACATAGGTAAAGAGTCAAACCTACCCCCCCTTCCCTGGTTAACCGTTCTATTTCTGATTCGGAATCTTCAGGTTCAGGAGCAGGTGATGGAGGTAAACCACCGGGAATATTTGGCTCATCCCTAGACGAAGAGGGCTGTTGGCCAGTTAATTCTTTCCATTTGAAAAGGTGTTCTATGTCCTTGACAGTCTTAGTGGGGTGCTGTCGTTCACCGTACACATTTCCAGGATGGTTGGGCACGCGGCGTTCGCGTTGAGGACGTTCAATGCATCCGGTCCTTTCGCTCTTAGGTGGTAGTGCAGGTGGAGCATTTTGAATAGGAACATGCCTTGGTGGCGTTACCGGTTCAGGTATTGGTTCATTCGCTGGTTCAGGCTCTGGGCTAGAATCGTGAGATGTGGATGGTGTATGCACCATTGTCTCAGAAGTATCTGACTCTGGTGATACAGGGCGTTCTTTATTTGAAGTGAGTGGAACTGGAAATTCCTCATCGTCGCTTGCAGGATGTTCATCCTTATCACTGTTATGTGTTTGCTGTTTGGGCAGTGACACGACAGGATGTGGTCTGGAGTTCGGACATTTCAGGAATAGATTCTCATCGAACACTGCGTGAGTGGATGTAAAGATTGAATTGTTTTTTCGCAAAAATAACATGTTGACATCATTGGTGGGAGATACACCAAGATATATCATGAGTTGCGATTTGGGTTGTAGCTTTCCACCACGTATTTCTTCGGGAATGTGTACATAGACACCACATCCGAATACTCTAACATGTTCTAGAGAAGGTTTATGGCCAGTTATGACCTCATGCAGTGTCTTCCAGTTTAGTCTCCTGTTAGGAAGGTGATTATGGAGGTATTTAGCTTGCTGGACCGCAAATTCCCAAAATGATGGGGGTAAGCAAGTGTGAAGACGCATCGCTTGAGCTTTGTCCATGAGTGTCCTAATATGCCTTTCGGCTCTGCCATTTTGCTGGTGTGCATAGGGTGCAGATTGATAAATCTCAATGCCTTCATTTCGAAGCATCTCGTCGAAGGCATGAGACTTGTATTCTCCCCCGGCATCGGACATCCAGCCTTTGATTTGGCTGTTCCATTGGGTATGGACATATTTAATGAATTGTCTTGTAGCCGTTAATGTGTCATTTTTATTTCGCAATGACTTAATCCAAGACATTGAAGAATAATCATCATAAAATATAATGATATACTTCTTTTTATAATACGATTCCACCTCGTATGACTTAAGATCTGAATGAATCAGTTCAAACGCTTTAGAAGCGTGTCTTTCTGTTGGTGGAAAAGGCCTATTGGGTTGTTTGCCAAGTTGGCAGCCAGGGCAAACATGTTCTTCCGCAGGTGTACTAACCGCAGGGAAATCTTTCAGATGTTTCTGAGCATGTTTTATTACTTCCTTAGAAGCATGTCCGAGTCTTCGATGTATCAGATCATAATCCGTCGCGTATAGCGAGGCGATCTGATTGCGCTTAGGATAAATAATATCAGCGCGCATCATGTACATAGTTGATCCAGGATGCATATGGAATTGAAGGATTGGTTGTTTCTTCTGACGATGACATATGTCAAAGTATATTCCATGCGACCTGACATACATGTTCTTGTCCTTTAAAATAGTACCCAATGAGACTAACTTTACGCCTGAATTAGGCATATAGATTGTTGGAGATAATCGTACTATCGAGCTTTCTTTACGAATGTTTTTATACTCGATGATGACCATACCTTCTCCTAGAGCATAGGTAGGACCAGCTGCAGTTCGCACAAGGCGAGGCTTGTCATATTCCTTATACTCGGAGAAATCGGACAGATCAAATGTAAAGTGCAACGAGGCACCTGAATCAAGAATCCAGATATCGTCTGGATATTCGGTCTTAGAGTTTAAACACGTCTCACAATTTTTGGACTCAATCTCGGACATAGAAATCTTTTTATTCCAGTTGCTATCTAACGCACATGATAATATGTACTCTACATACTCCTGTGAATAGGGGAGTTGTGAGTTAGTGGTGAGATGCGAGGAACTGAGAACATACTCATTGTCCATTTCGACATCGTCCTGGTTGAAGTTGAAGTAACAATTCTCGAGCTTATTAAGCTCTTCATCGTCACTGATGGTAGGATCATAGAAACAAGAGATGTACTCGTCTATGTCATGCTCTCCCAGAGAGACAGAGTCTTCTTCTGTGGAGGAAAGAATATAATCAATTTCAACACCAAAGGTGTTGTTGCGGCAGTGATGTGGTAGATTGACCACGGGAGCGGGTGTGGTGGATGATGTAGACGAGGAGGGAACAGGGGATGGAGGCGGCGATGCAACGACTTCGTCTTCTTCCTCAGGCAGTTCCTCAATGCTTGCGACCAGTGTTGAACAATCAATGCGCTCCATTTGATGAGAGCGCTTGGTGGGACGTTCATAGATTTCGGGTGTGGGGTCAAACTGCTCGACCCGGTTTGCCACCTTGTTGAGGCGGCGGAGGGTTTGAGGAGTGGGTGTACACCCAATCTGGTGAGCAAGGTTGATCGCCTTCTGCGTATGCTTGAAGGCGGGTGGTCCGAAATGTTGCACACCGGGTGTGTGCGCGAGTCATCGAGGGTCTTTGACAGGAATGAAAAAGGATGTTGAGGCAGGATTGATGGTGATAGGCGGCGTCCAGGAGGTGAACGCGAAGGACTCTTCCTGCGCAATATGCGCGTGAGCCTCCTTGCATTGTTTGTTTCTCTTGTTTTGTTTGGCCTTTCCTTCGGCCGATCTGCCTCCTCTCTTCTTTTCCTTGTTGCCATTGTCGTCTTGCGACGCGGCAGGTTGTTGTCGTTGTTGCTGTTGCTGCTGCTGGGAAAAATTTGGATCTTTCCCCTTGTTCTTGACAGCTGACGTGCAGTTGTTGATCACAGACTGTCCATTCTCTTGCAATGTCCCAGCCTTGCGAGTAGTGACGTGGTATTGCCACGAAAGCGTGACATTTTCCTCTATCTTGGCGACACTGATGCCAAGTTCTCCAGGTTCTTCGTATGGAACCACGGTGACGGTATCTGTACCGTCTGCGGCAGTGGTGGTGACTTGTCAAACGTGTTTCACTAGTTTGGTACAATCACCAGACTTGGCGTTAATAAACTGAGTGAATGAAGTCATGTATGGAATCTTGTAAACCTTGGAGAGAAGCAGAAGAATCTGCATTTGTTCTGCGATGGGGAATTGGTAATCGGTGAGTCGAGCGAATTTGTTGCGAATGGCTGAGAATGTTGGACCAGGATGGTTATTTGCAGGAAAGGAAATGTCGTGGAGCTCATTGTAGACGGCGTGGATAGTAGCGAGGGAAACCTTCGCATACTCTGCCTCTACGCTGTCCCAGAGGAGCTTTGCATTGTCGATATCCCTCCATCTGTGCTGGAGAGCGTCAGTCATCTTCATCTTCATTATACCGATGGCCTTCTCTGTGTTTTTCTCCCAGTCATCGTCGGCTGGGTCGTCAGACTTCTTCGTCACATAAAAGCATTGGTTTGCCTGAAGATAGGTCTTGATCTTGGCAGACCATCGCTGGTAATTCATCCCATTGAGGGTAGGGACGGAGCCGAAAGCAAAAGTGACATCTTTGGAGGTAGACATATTGTTGATGAGATTGTAGATGGTTTAGATCTACGGGCAGACGCGTTAGTTTCGTAATTCAAATGAATTATGACGAGAAAAACTAAGTATTTTGCAGTCAGAGCCTTTCAGATCATACTGACATAGCGACCCCGTAAGGGTCTTATGTCAATCGCAGTTAGGATTGCATGTAGCAAACCCATACGCGAGATTTTATAACCATGGATTAAGAGCGACATAGTCGCATCATGATCCGGGTTTGTGCTTTTGATTTGGAGCGAGGCGTTAGCCAGTCGCGTCGTCATCTAGGCGTATAATTTGTTTACTGCCAGGGTTTTTACCGCTGGCAGGGCTCATAACCTGTTGAATTGAGAACAGGCAGCAGGAGATGCAAGGGCAGGAGCCCCTGCTACCTCAGCTACACAGAGGAAGCTGTTTACTTACTTAGCTTTGGGGCTTAGTGTTCACAGATGTGGTAGCAGTAAAAGAGCTATTATAACTCAGACAAACTGAGTATGAACTAAGTAGTGTACACGTATATGGTAAACTACTGTCTCACGTATAATCTACTATGAGTACGTTCAACACTAAGAATTGGGAATCACCGAAGAGCATGGTCTGACAATACTAAAGAAGGCAGTCAATTACCAGATCTATCAATAACAATCCCTAAATATGACCAAGTCTAAAACTGTACAAGAACTCCTAGATAATTATGTAGGCATTGGGAGAATGTATGAATGGATGAAATTAGAACGGTCCACGGGAAACCCGTTCCGATCATATTCTGGGAATACATCATACCAGAATAGCTCGTGCCCAGTACCTCAACCAAGGTTTACCAAATATGGGCTACAACCAGGTCGAGGCACACCCATGGACATTAGTGCTGTAAACAGACCTTCCTTAAGAGGAAAATGCTATAATTGTCTTGGTTCACACCTCACACAGGATTGCACAAAACCCTCCACACGCTGCCAAAGTTGTGGTTGGTCACGAGATGAACACAAGAACAATTGTAGGAACTACAAGGGAAAGAGCACGCATCAAGCTCAAACCTTGAACTCAGACCCTGAAGAATCTCACGATTCGCAAATAGAATTTGATGAGATGAAGGTCTCCTTCCTGGAAACAGAACCAGAAGGAAAGAGAAAAGCCAAAGCAGTCTAGACAAACTGGGTGTCCAGATCGCTAAACCCAATAAGAAACAATCTAACAATAGTCTAACGGGGTCTCATTCAAGTGAGCTCGGCTGGGACTTGAAACTGGTGCTTAATTCCGTTAACACAATAGACAATGAAACCCCAGATCAAATTCATATTTGTGGAAATAATTCCAAAGATATTACCTTACACATTAGCATAGCACCTATTAATAGCAAGAAGTTTACATCCGCAGAAGCCCTGCTGGACTCAGGTGCTAACACAATCTTCATAGACAAATCTTGGGCCAACAAACTCCAACTCCCACTGTTGCCACTCCGACATCATCTAGCAGTGTACAATGTCGACAGATCTAGGAACTCTGCTGGAGACATCACATACTATGCAGAGATAATCATTGACTACCAAGGACATCGTGAGAAGGCAACAGCCGAAGTAACCAATCTCGGAAAGAATCAGGTTATTCTAGGGTATACATGGCTAAAGAATCATAACCCAGAAATAGATTGGTCACAAGGAAAAGTTCTCATGACCCACTGCCCAAGCTCCTGTCAAAATCTGAGATCAAAACCCTTGTTCTTATGCACTATAGAAGAACAAGAACGTGTGGCATTTAATCACGTGTATGCCCTTAAATGGGAAATCTCGGAAAAGGACAAATCACCCGAGAAAACCCCGGAAGAACTCGTTCCCCGTGCCTATCACGAGTTCATCCACCTGTTCAAGAAGAAAGAATCTGAGCGCATGCCCACACGTAAACCATGGGATCATGCCATAGATCTCAAAGAAACCTTTGTGCCGAAGAAAGGCCAACTAATTCCCTTGTCACCACAAGAACAGGAAGAAGTCAGTGCCTTTATCAATGATCAACTCCAAAAGGGCTACATCTGCCGCTCTACGTCACCACAAACTTCTCCCGTGTTCTTCGTACCAAAGAAAGACAGAAAGAAGCACATGGTACAGGACTATAGATACCTCAATGAATACACGGTGAAAAACAATTACCCATTACCCCTGATATCCCAATTGGTCGACAAGCTAAAAGGAGCTAAAATATTTACCAAAATGGATCTCAGATGGGGTTACAATAATATTTGCATCAAAGAAGGCGATGAATAGAAGGCTGCCTTCATCTGTCACCAAGGATCTTTCGAACCATTAGTCATGTACTTTGGTCTCTGTAATTCCCCTGCAACATTCCAGACTATGATGAATGAGATATTTGCAGATATGGAAGACACCGTAGTTGTCTACATCGATGACATCATGATCTTTACCAAGACAGATAACGTAAAAGAACATGAGAAAGTAGTTCTTAAAGTACTTGCACGCCTAGAAGAGAATGACTTATTCATCAAGCCAGAGAAATGCCATTTCCATACCAAAGAAGTCGAATTTCTTGGCATGACAATAACTCCCGAAGGCATCAAAATGGATGATGACAAAGTCAAGGCAATCACTGAATGGCCAACTTTGACTACAGTCTGCGGAGTTAGAAGTTTCTTAGGACTGGCCAACTTCTATCGCTGATTTATCCAAGATTATGCGCAAGTCGCATGACCCTTAAATGATCTTACCAAGAAAGACACTCCTTTCTCATGGAAAGAGCCGCAACAAGAAGTGTTTGACACGCTAAAAAGAAAGTTCACCACCGCTCCTATCCTTGCTTTCCCAGACAATGATAAGAAGTTCCGACTAGAAACCGATGCATCTAATTTTGCAACTGGAGCCGTTCTATCTATAGAACAAGATGACAAATGGCACCCAGTTGCATTCTCATCCCACTCCATGTCACCAGAAGAACGTAATTACCCAATTGCAGACAAGGAGATGCTAAGTGTTATCTGAAGTCTAGAACAATGGAGACATTATCTAGAAGGTGCAAAATAGGAATTTGAAATTTGGAACGATCATGCAAACCTTCAATGGTTTATGCAATGGCAAGATCTAAACAGACGACAAGTCAGATAATCTCAGTACCTCTCTTGTTTCAATTTCAAATGGATCCATAAAGCCGGAACACAAATGGGAAAAGCCGATGCTCTCTCTCGAAGAGAAGATCACGCAATAGGAATAGAAGATGACAATAAGCAAGTCTTAGTCATCCCTCCAGAACAAATAGCCGCCACATCCGTGCACATAGTCACAGATAGTGACGAAATTCTAGAAAAGATAAAGAAAGCAACATGGAAAATTCTAGAATCAGAAGCCATTAAGCTTTGTAAGCAACATGGCATCTGTACAGAAAAAGATGAACTTCTCTATGACAAGAAGAACCGAATTTTTGTGCCGAATGATCAGGATCTCCACATGGAAATCATACGCTTACATCACGACACTCCTGTTGCAGGATATCCAGGAATAGATTGAACCCTAGAACTGCTACAGTGTAGCTATACCTGGCCTGGAATGCCCACACTCATCAAAGACTATGTCTCACGCTGCGATAGATGCACATGCTTCAAAGGCATCAATACTGCACCTGCGGGAAAACTGTTAATATTGGAAATTCCAGATCTCCCATGGGAACATGTCAGTGCAGACTTCATGACAGATTTCCCAGAATCAAATGGATTCGACTCAATTCTAGTAGTCATTGATTAATTCTCCAAAGAAGTCGAATTCATCCCTTGCACCAAATCTGTTAACGCCTTACAAACAGCTAGACTGTATCTCACACATGTATGGAAGTATCATGGACTTCCAAAAACAATAGTATCAGACCGAGGACCACAATTCGCATCACAGGTGATGAAAGACTTATGTAAATGTCTCGGCATTACACCTAAACTCTCTACCGCGCGCCACCCACAAACAGACGGACAAACAGAATGCATGAATAGAGATCTACAACAATACCTCCGACTATTCACTGCAGAAAAGCAACACAAATGATCAGAATGGTTGCCAATTGCGCAATTCTCATATAACTCAAAACGGCAAACCTCTACACAGAAAACTCCATTCAGTGTCACCCACACATATGAACCAAAAATAGGAATAGAAAATCACATGTTGAAAGCACCCGCCGCTGCCCTATTCACTGATAAAATTGAACAAACTCTAAAAGAAACAAAAGAAAATCTAGAAAAAGCACAAAAACACATGAAAAAGCAAGCAGATAAACATAGAACAGACGCTCCACAGTACAAACTAGGAGACAAAGTTTGGCTAAGCACAGATGGCCTAAAACTCCCATGACCTTCAAAGAAGCTCACGGAGAAATAGTTGGGGCCATATGAAATTATTAACTTCAAAGGAAGCAATGCTATTGAACTCCGACTCCCACGCACCATGAAAGTGCACAACGTGTTCAATATAGCTAAAATTAAACCTTACAAGGAACGCCTCCCAGGCCAACATGCGGACAAACCAGGACTGGTACTCGTAATAGAGGACAGAGAGAACGAGTATGAAGTTGACTACATAGTCAACTCCAGACTGAAGAGAAAATGTCTAGAATTCCTAGTACACTGGAAAGGATACGGTGACATGGATAGAACATGGGAACCCCGATCAAATCTTACTAACGCGCCGGACACAATAAAAGAATTCTGTAAAAAGAATCCGTCGGCTCCCCATCTACTCCGCATGACTCAGGTTGACTTCGAAAAGCTGTTCAAACCTTATGAAAGCTTCACAGCAACTGCTGTGGAAGACAGCTTATATAATCATCATGAAGCAGTATAAAAACACCCTGCTTCAACCTGACCAGACATCAACCCGCCTCCCTCCTACCAATCAGTCGAGCTCCGCTCCTAGCAACCCTCTGCCACCACCAAACCTCTCCTACCCCTCCACCACCCATGTCTGCTTTCCCAAACTTTTTCCCTCACCACCTCAACCATGAAGACACCCCCATAGAAGTACCTACCACACTCGCATACCTACCCCCCGTCCCGTGGTCATGGATAGACTTCGGTCTTCTGATCACCTATATGGTGTCAATATTTACGCTCTGTGCTGTTCTCCTCGTGAACAGCACATTATTTGTTTCAGGCATCATTATCCTAGGGAGTATCATCTCCTTATCATTCGTATTTATGGCAGGATTATACGTTCTTGGCGCAATCCGAGACAGCAAGGGTTTAACATTAGAAATAATGCAGGACACCTTTAATGACTGCTAAGTCATCAGAGGGTTTAGCATCTCCTTGCTGGACAAATACCTCATCGAGCAAGATGGCTACAGCTATGAAGTTTACTCACGCGACTTCAGAGCCAGGAAGAAAGAGTAGCACGACACTCTTATGGAACGGACCCTACTAGCATGCCTGAAGATTGAGGCACAAAAAGAAGCCAATGACCTCAATGGCTGGTCTGGATTCCATCCAACCTGGGAAGAAGGAGAACAAGCTGTGGACAACGAGGACAGTAATGATTCAGCTACTGTGAATAGTGATACCAATCTCATGACTACCAACAGCTTTGTAGCTGTTTACAACCTTGAACTCTGACAAAGAAAGGTCATGATTGCCTGGAATGCAATCCATAGAGAGGGGGTAGTGTTACAAATGGTACAGTTCTTACCTTTCTTATCCTACACTTTTACTTACTTGTCTATGCTTTCATTTGACTTAGCTTTACGTTTGGACTTAGTCAAATATCTTATACAAAGTCACGTGACTTAATCACCTGACCTGATCACCTGACCCTTGTCACGTGATACGGACCATCTTTCCGCTTACTCATATATGCTTACCTTTGATTACTCATTCTTGGTCATCTCTCTTACTAAGATTGCTGCGCCACAGTTATCATTACTTATCTTTTCTATTGTTCTTACTCAGCTTACTGCGCAAGGCTATGCACTACTGCGCATTGCAGTACGATGTACTTTTGCTATTGGCTAGTAGTTAAGGTTCATACCAAATAGGTACAAACACACCAATAGTATATAAACCAGGAGTCTGAAGGACATCCCCCTCAGTCTTGTTCTCCTAGAGTTCTCCTCAATAGCTCTCCTCTAGTAAGACTACCTTATTGTTCTAGTACAAGCATCTCAGTGCTCTAGGTGAGTTGTTGAGTGTTTCAATCAACCCTTGTACCATCATGAATAGAAGACTTCTATTAAGATTTTCATAGGAGATAAGCCTGATATCTCTTATTTCAAGATCTTTGGATATCAAGCATATGTCTTTATTCCCAAAGAATAGAGAACAAGCAAACTTGCCCCCAAATCTAAAGAGATGACCTTTATTGATTATGAGAAAGGTACCAAAGGCTATTACTTCTGGTTATCTACTCACTGACATGTCTTCATATTCTCCACTGCCATATTTGATGAAATAAAGTTCTCTAATTATCCTAGAGAAAGGAGAGACAAACTTACCCCTATTCTATAATACTCTGATGATAATGAAGACTCCAAAGTTAATAACCTAAAAAACTCACTAGATGAGATTCTAGACCCTCCTCTGGATAATTTCTCCAACTTAGACTTTTAAGATCTATTCAATAATAATCCAGACAATAAAGATGATGATTAGTAACCACTACCTTCTTCATCTTCTCAAATACCTCCAAGAAGAGATGCTAACTTGCCCTTACCTCTACCACTACTACAGAAACCTGTATCTACAGTTCCAAAGCTTAGATGCTCTGCTTAGATTCCTAAACTTAATATCCAGCCTAATAATACCTATAGCAATTGTCCTGCTACCGAAATCAAAAGAGATATCAGAGCTGGCCAAGATTCAGTTCAGGAGGAGTAAGATAACTCTATGCTTGATGCAGAAAAGAAAGAAGAATTCTATTCTACTCAATCAGCAAATGAGAAAGAAGACTCTAGACAAATATATAGTGATAAATGGATGTATTATCATCTGAATGCAGCCATAACCCTAGAAGATATTCTCAAATACTATAAGGATATCATGAGACTTCCAGACACTAATCATATAGAATCAATGAGTACAATGAAGGATAAAATCAAATTACTCACAGATTATAAAGTCTGGGATCTAGTGGATCTTCCCAAAGGTTGTAAAACCATCAAAGAAAGATAAATATTTGCTGTTAAGAGTAATAGCTGCAAAAAAGCAAGATTTGTTGCTTAAGGCTTCACCCAAGTCTTTGGAATAGACTATGAAGAAACCTTTGTACCTGTTATAAGGTTTGAATTCATCCAACTTCTCCCAGCTCTAGCTGCACTTGAAGATTGGGAACTCAAGTCCCTAGACATGAAGACCACTTTCCTATAAATGGAGAACTTGATGAGAAGATCTACATGGATTAATCTAAAGGCTTTATAGATAAGGGTTGAGAGAAGAAAGTTTGTCAACTTAATTGAGTCATTTATGGCTTGAAGCAAGCTATCCTATAAGAGAACAAGGTACTACACTAGAGTCTTAAAGATCAAGAGTACAAGAGAACTTTCTCTGATCCTGGTATCTATGTCAAGATTATCAAATCTGATATTATTATTATAATCATCTATATTGATGATATATTGTTGATGGGTAGTAACAGGCTCCTCATTCTCAAACACAAGAAGTTCATGAAGACTTGGGAATGTCATAATCTAGAAGAAGCTAAAGAGTTTCTAGGATTACAAATTATCAGAGACTATAAAAAAAGAACCTTACTTCTTGACCAATCTGCCTATGCCAAGAAAGTGGTCAAGAGATTCGGTTTTAAGAATACAAATCCTACTTGTACTTTACTTCTCTCCCAGATGTAAACTTTATAGCAAGTATCAATCAGTTATTAGATCATTGCTCTACATTATGCTCAGCACCAGATCAGACAGTGTCTTTTCTATAATCAAGATATTACAATTCTTTACCAATCCTATATAGAAATATGTGAAGAAAGTACTATATATTATTTGCTATCTTATAGGAACTACCAACTATCATATCAAGTTTGATAGTAGTAAACCAAATAGTGATATCCTTGCATATTCTGATTCAGATTGGGCAATCAACATCAAGTCAAGGTGATCTACTACTAGATATATTATCTTTTTGGCAAAATATATTATATTATGGTTATCAAGAGACCAACCAAGGGTTATAGGATCTTCTACAGAAGTAGAGTATATGATTCTCTCAGATACAACTAAATAGTTGAAGTTTATCTGAAATCTCTTCTCAGAGATTGGAATCAATCTTCTACCTCTTTCTATCTATGCTAACAACCTTGAAAGCATCTTCATGTCCACAAATTCTATTCAAGAAGGATGACTCAAATATATTAATTTTCATTATCATTACATACAGAAGTCTATCCTTGAATCCAATAAGATAAAAGTCTTTCAAGTCTTCACTAAAGATTAACTTGCTGACATCTTTATAAAGAACCTTACTTAATAGAAATTCAAGCTTAACCACAAGCAATTGGGACTTCTTCTACATTCTCAAGATAATACTCAAGGAGAAGTATTGAAGAAATGAAGTGTTAGCTACATGCATGTGCTATACTATACTAGATAGGGTCACATAATTTGATATCACATGATCTGTCACTCTTCATTTCTAGTATACATGTACAATTGATTATCTTGATTATTGCTTAGTCATCACTCTACAATACTTACTAATGCTTAGTAATAGATTAGTGATTATCTTATCAATTACTCAGTTAGCATCTGCTAATGCTGACTGATATGATAACAAAGACTCTATCATGATAATAAAGCCTATGCAATATATTACATATCTGCATATGTGCTTTCAACTAACAGTATAGTAGATACAGTCCTATACACAGTATAAAAGGGCTTATTCTTTGCCCTTCAATTCTAAGTTACTTTCACCCAAGTTAGTGACTTATAAGAGCTATTATAAGCCCTTTCCATCTCTCAAGTCAAGTCCTCTCAAGAGTAAGTTCTTCTACTCTTTTATCCCTGCCATTCCTTGTTGCTGGCTGCTATAGAGTGGCTAGCCCTATTTCACCTATCCCACTTTATAACCTCAAGTCAGCTCAACATTCCTGGTCAAGTCAGAGAGATAAAGAATTATTGTGGCTAGTATGATTATGGCACCACTGAAGGCAGCCCAGATATCACCAGTTACCATTGACCAGAATAAGATTAACATGGCAAATATCCACAAGAGACTAAACACCATCTCAAGGTTCTGACACCAGGTAGAAAACAACATCAAAAGTAGATAATTGATTATAAGCCTAGATATAACTTATAATCTATAAAGTAGGAAAGATAGAATAGATTTAGCTATTCTATAGCAGTTAGCAACAAGGAATAGCAGAGATTAAGAGTAGGAAAACTTACTCTTAATAGGACTTGACTTGAGAGGTGAAAAGGCTTGTGATAGCTTTTGTAAGTCAGTAACTTAGATGAAAGTATATTTTTATTTTAGAATTTTTAAATTAAGGTAATTTTATTTATTCTTTATTATCTAAATTATTATCTGAATTATTAATAATTAAATCTATTAATTTAAATTTATTAGTTTATTACTTTAAAAAATTTATTTTAATAACATTTCTCCCTTTAAGATTTTCAAGGTCCCTGCAAATTCAAATTGTATTAATATATTGAATTTGCCCTAACATTTAATAGGATCCTCATAGTTTAGACTGCCATTAACTACCTTTTCATATAAAAATAGTTACCTATTATTATTATTTATTCATGATTCCTCTTCTTGTCTAACTTACAAGAAAATTTTGCCAAGTTCCTTTGAAACTTTTAGCTCTACACCTTAGTATACTCTTATACTTGAGATTGAAGAGCAAAGAATGAGCTCTTTTTATACTATATATAGGACTATATCTACTCTATTATATTAGTGAGCAATCATACAGATATATAAGATACTATATAGGCTTTATCATCACAATGGAGTTTTTGTCATCATATCAGTTAGCATTGGTAAGATAATTACTAAGCTATCAGTAAGTATAAGTAAGCATTGTAGAATGCTATCTAAAGCAATGATCAAGATAACCAATCATATATGTGACTAGAAATGATAAGTAATAGGTCATGTGACATATAGAAGTTCTCTCTAGATATCTAATAT
>JBBPTH010000125.1:0-44308 GCA_038094055.1 Chalciporus sphaerocephalus | reverse complement strand
ACGAGCTCTGGCATGGCCACAAGCCTGATGTATCGCACCTTAGGGTCTGGGGCTGCACTGCCTATGTGCATGTGCAGAAGGATAAGCGTCCTGCACTTGGTTCTCACTATGAGAAGTGTGTATTTATTGGCTATCCACAGGGCTACAAGGGATGGAAGTTCTACAACCTCGCCACCAAGCGCTGTATCATCTCTGAGCGTGCTGACTTTGACGAACGCTATTTCCTTGCGTCTAAAAGGCCTTCCCTTGACTCTGGTGCGCCTAATCCCCCTCCTGAGCCGCCTGCTAATGCTGGTTATCACCCTCCTGTGCTCTCTGATGAGGATGAGCCGGAGTTTGAGCAGGCTCAGTATCCTGGGGGGGAGATTGATCCACCAGCAGCGCCAGTTGTGCCTGCTGTGATCCCAGTCGAGCCTGCTCCAGCAGTGGTTGCCCCTGGTGATCTGGGTCATGATCCTGAGCCTGCTCCGCCTGCTAATCAGTTGTTAGCTGCTCCTGATGCTTTACCTGCACCTGTAGCTCCTGCTCCGCCTGAGAGTCCAATTGGTATTGGTGCCAGACTACCTGCCAGGCGCAGAAACCCTCCTCGCGAGTGGTGGAAGCTTAGTCCTGCGCAGGTAGAAGGAGACATTGTCTCGGACTCTGAGGACTCTGAGGATGCCTACAAGGTTTCTTCGAGCACTTCAGTTGAGCCTAACACTTATTTGCAGGCAATGCGTCGTTCTGATGCAGAGCAATGGCATCAAGCAGCTCTAGACGAGCTAGCTGCCCACAAGAGCAATGGCACTTGGTCTATAGTGGACAGACCTGCTGATCGCAAGGTCATAGGCTCAAAGCGGGTATTTAAAATCAAGCGCAATGCTGATGGTTCTATAGACCGCTACAAGGCTAGGCTCGTAGCCAAGGGGTATAACCAACGCCCTGGCTTTGACTACCTCGAGATATTTGCTCCTACAGTGCGCTTGCCCACTGTTAGGATAGTGCTCGCCCTGGCTGCTCTTCATGATATGCATCTCCGCTCAGTAGATATTTCTAATGCCTACTTGAATGGTGACATGGACTGTGAGGTCTACATGGAGCAGCCAGAGGGATTTGCAGAAGGCGACCCCAAGAAGCTTGTGTGCTTGCTTGACAAGGCCTTGTATGGCACTAAGCAAGGGGGTAATCGCTGGAATCGCAAATTGCGATCTGTACTCGAGTCACTAGGCTGGACTCAGTCCTATGCAGATGCATCTATCTATGTCTACTCTCGAGGTGATGTCCGCATAATTCTACCTGTCTTTGTGGATGATATGACCTTTGCTTCAAAGTCTCTAGAGGCTATTGAGCAGGCCATTGAATCGCTCAAGGGCCACTTCAAACTGCGCGATCTAGGTGCTACTACTCAGCTTCTTGGTATCAAGATAGACAGGGACCGGTCCAAGCGCTCCCTATCACTGTCCCAGCGCCAGTACTGCCTAGACATGCTCGAGCGCTTTGGTATGGCCAGCTGCAAGCCTGTGACTACCCCCATGGATCCAGGAGCTCGTCTCTCTCGCTCCCAGTGCCCCCAGACGCTCGAAGACCTTGATTTCATGCGCTCAGTCGACTACCTAGGTGCTATTGGCTCACTACAGTATCTTGCTACTTGCACTAGGCCAGACATTGCCTACTCTGTCAGTGTCCTTGCTCGCTTTAGTGGGAATCCTGGTGTAGCCCACTGGAATGCAGTTAAGCACCTCTTTCGCTACATCCAAGGCACTAAAGACTTCGCCCTCACCTATTCCCCCTCGCCTGACAATACTGAGCTCTTCACCTCCTACTCGGACGCAGATCTAGGTGGTTGCATTGACACTGGTCGATCTACTGGCGCTTTTATCATCAAAATGGGCACTGGGGCCGTCTCCTGGATGTCCAAGCTGCAGCCGGTCGTTGCCCTGTCTACCACAGAAGCTGAGTACATCGCTGCAGTTGAAGCTGGTAAGGAGATTGTCTGGTTGCACAAGTTGTTGCATGAGCTGGGGTTCTCAGCAACCTTGCCATCTATCCTCCAGATAGACAACCAGTCTGCAATCCAGGTCGCGCGGAATCCAGAGCATCATGGGCGCATGAAGCATTTGGACCGACGCTGGTTCTGGTTGCGAGATGTTGTACACAGGGAGATTATATCTCCTGAGTTTGTGCCAACTGCGGACATGCCTGCTGACCTACTTACCAAGGCATTGCCTAGGGTGAAGGTTGAGCGCCTTAGCAGTCTACTAGGACTTGCTGCACTTGGGGGGAGCTAGGAGTGGAGAGATGCACAATCAGGGGGGAGTGTTATTTTGGTGATGTTGCATCTCTACCTATTTGCTACACTTACTTTGATTTCATACCTACAGAGGGACGAAGAAGGTCACATTTCTAACCAGGCTAGATCGATTTCCACACTTTACTTTGCCTATACCTTCCACTCACACTACTAACACTTGCTTCACTTTGTCCTACACAGCAAGGCATTTCGCCTTGACACTTCGTTCCCTGAGTTTGGTATTAACACTGTTTCACTGTGATAGCTGCCCCCTGTTTCACTCTGAAGCAATTCCTTGTTTCACTATGACAGCCATCCCTTTGTTTCCAATATCCTGATAGCTGTCTCTGTTTTATCTATTTTCGATATGCTGATACAGTTTCACATATTGACAGGCTGATAGCAGTTTAGGAGTACTGTGTCACCCAGAGTCTGCTTTCGAGAACCCTGGTTACCACAGTGGACTCTTAGGTGTGCTCACTGTGGGTCCACCCACTTGGTTAGCCACAGCTACGAGTCTACACTTTTGTGAAGCTCAGCACCACTTCCTAAGTGGTTATTTCGCTCTAGAAGCACTTTGTGCTTAACATAAAGCGCTAGAGCGCAGGGCTCATAACCCGTTAAGCACAAAGTGCCTCTAGAGCGAAATAACCACTTAGGAAGTGGTGCTGAGCTTCACAAAAGTGTAGACTAGAGTCCACTGTGAGTAACCAAGTGAATTGGACAAAGTACAATGAGCCTACACACCTAGAGTCCACTGTGAGTAACCAAGGGTTCTCAGAAAGCGGACTCTGGGTATTTGAGTACTCTAAACTAGCACAGCTTCAAGCGATCAATATGTGAAACATGTATCAGCTATCAATAGATAAAACAAGAGACAGCTATCAGAATGTGAAACAAGGGATAGCTGTCATAGTGAAACAAGGGCAGCTGTCATATGAAACAAGGGGCAGCTATCACAGTGAAACAAGTGTTAGCTGCCAAACTCCGAAACAAGTGTCAAGGCAATGCCTTGCTTGTGTAGGACGAAGGAATGAAGCTAAGTTAGTAGTGTAAGTGGAGGGTATAGGCAAAGTAAAGGCGGCGGCGTAGAGTCGATCTAGCCTGCTAGAAGTCTTGTACACAGATCGCTCTGCGTAGGTATGAAATCAAAGAGTCAAGTGTATCAAATAAGTAGAGATGCAACATCACCAAAATACCACTCCCCCCTGATTGTGCACCAAAATAACAAATCAGTAGTATAGTCAAGCATAGCTCGACTCATATACTCCCCACCCTTGTCGTCCCTCAAGGTCTTGATTTTGCGCTCGGACTGGTTCTCAGCATAAGCCTTGAACTGCTTGAACGCCTCAAAGACATCAGACTTGGCCTTGATAGGGATCACAAAGCGAAAACGAGAGTAGTCGTCGATGAAGGTGACCCAGTAGCGATAGCCAGAGAAGGTCCTGTAGGGTACCTGGTGTACATCAGAGTGTACAAGCTCGAGCGGTCGAGAAGCGCGCCATTCTGAGCTAGGGAAGGGATTGGCATGCATCTTACCAGCCAGGCATGGCTCACAAATGGGGTCAGGCAGGGACTTGGACTCGAGCTTGAGACCAGTGACTAGGTCGTGTTCAACAAGGGATTTAACACCAGCAAGGTGGTGGTGGGCGAGTCTGCGATGCCAGAGAGCAAGGTCGAGCGGTAGAGTCGTCGCTGGGTGTGCAAATTCACTAATAGGCTCAGTAGTGCCATCTAGGAATGCAGCATTGTTGTCATTGATGCTCGCAACAAAGAGTGGTGGTCCAGGAGGGCGAGAGAAGGTCATATGAGTAGCATTGATATGGACGACGAAGCTAGAATGGCGAGTAAGGTAGAGCACAGAGAGGAGGTTGTTGCAAAGGTCTGGGACATGTAGGACACGAGTAAACTCGACCGCTCTAGCCCTCTTTCCCTCAATCACAGGATGGAATACCACAGACCCTACACCAGCTGAATAGATGACAGTAGAGTCAGCTAGCTTGATTGGCACGTGTTTGGGGGTATAGTTGCGAAGCCAGTGGCGATGGGGGGTCATATGAGAAGTGGCGCCTGAGTCTGCATTCCAATCGACATCAGCATCGACTAGAGATAAGGAGAGGGGATGGGAGAGGGTATTGGAACGAAGACTTGCATTTCCGGCATGCTCAATGATGTCCTGTGTAGCAGGGCTTGCTGCCTGCACCTGGTTCACCTTCTTGCTCTTGTTAGAACGCTTGGACGACTTGTGGGAGTCCCTGGCTCGGTGCATAGAGAAGCACTTGTGAATACAGTGGCCAGGCTTATCACAGAACTCGCATGGGGTAGTAGGGCTACAAGCGCAGGAGCTAGGCATGGTGGCAAGGGCAGAGTCAGGAGCAGCGTCCGAGTGAGCAGCTGGGCGAGGGCGACGATTGATGTCCTCGGCCTGGAAGGCAGCCTTGACAGTAGCCTTGTCAAGGGTTGAGAGGAGCGAAAGGGACGAGGTGAAATGGGCATAGTCCTTGCCTAAGGCCCTAATCATTGCTAGACAGGCTAACTCCTCGTCGAGCTTGGTCAAATCAAAGTCAGGAGGGCGCAGTTGCTGAATCTGGGCCATACCCTGCTCAACTCGGGCAGATATGTCCATTAGGGACTCCTCTGGACGCTTCCTAATGCTGAAAAACTTGTCGTAGGCCACAAAGCGAGTGCCAGGCTTCTGTTGGAGGTAGATAGCCTTAAGGGCAGCCCAGGCAGAGGCAGGATCGTCCTCGTGCGCTCGGATATGCACCCTCTGGCTAGGGAGGACATTGAGCATAAGCTCGCCTGCAGCTCTGTCCTGTTTGGCATCCCACTTCGTAGCAGCATCGTCGTCGTCGTCAGAGTCTGCTGGACGGGTCTCTGTGCCATTGACAATGCGCCAGAGCCCTTTGGAGCGAAGGAGGGCCTTCATCTCCTCGGACCAGGTAGAGTAGTTGGTGCCATTGAGAGGCTGGATGCGAAGGTGGGACTCGGAGCGAGGCAGGGCGTCGGACATGGATAAAATGGGGGAATGGGAGCAAGAGGCTCGACCAGGAAGGTAGATTAGGATAGTGGGGATAGTGGAAAGTGTAGGAAAAGCGCAGGTGATGAGTTAAGATAAGAAAGAGCCAAGATATGCGCACTATGGGCTATATTGCTCTTCTACCAATGACCCAGCGATGCTGATTGCTCCTCACGATCTCCAGAGGCTTTAGAATGCAAGAAAAGGCGATAGGGCACAGTTTGGAGACGTAGGACAAGGGCTTGATGCGCAGGAAGCAGCAGAAAGGCGAGATATGAGGATATGAGGGGGTTACTGATCAAGTGCTGATAAGGACTGATCTGACGGGCGAAAAATTGTGCTGCAGATAGGAATGGGGGTTTTCAAGGTCGGGGAATCGAATGGTAATATCGATGGGACGCGATCTTGAATGGATAAAGCGCTAGAGCGCAGGGCTCATAACCTGTTAAGCACAAAGTGCCTCTAGAGTGAAATAACCACTTAGGAAGTGGTGCTGAGCTTCACAAAAGTGTAGACTAGAGTCCACTGTGAGTAACCAAGTGAATTGGACGAAGTACAATGAGCCTACACACCTAGAGTCCACTGTGAGTAACCAAGGGTTCTCAGAAAGCGGACTCTGGGTATTTGAGTACTCTAAACTAGCACAGCTTCAAGCTGTCAATATGTGAAACATGTATCAGCTATCAATAGATAAAACAAGAGACAGCTATCAGAATGTGAAACAAGGGTAGCTGTCATAGTGAAACAAGGGGCAGCCATCACAGTGAAACAAGTGTTAGCTGCCAAACTCCGAAACAAGTGTCAAGGCAATGCCTTGCTTGTGTAGGACGAAGGAATAAAGCTAAGTTAGTAGTGTAAGTGGAGGGTATAGGCAAAGTAAAGGTGTAGAGTCGATCTAGCCTGGTTAGAAGTCTTGATAATGGCTAGATCGCTCTGTAGGTATGAAATCAAAGTAAGTGTAGCAAATAGGTAGAGATGCAATATCACCAAAATAACAAATCCTGGTGTAGCCCACTGGAATGCAGTTAAGGACCTCTTTCACTACATCCAAGGCACTAAAGACTTCGCCCTCACCTATTTGTTAAGCACAAAGTGCTTCTAGAGCGAAATAACCACTTAGGAAGTGGTGCTGAGCTTCACAAAAGTGTAGACTAGAGTCCACTGTGAGTAACCAAGTGAATTGGACGAAGTACAATGAGCCTACACACCTAGAGTCCACTGTGAGTAACCAAGGGTTCTCAGAAAGGGACTCTGGGTATTTGAGTACTCTAAACTAGCACAGCTTCAAGCTGTCAATATGTGAAACATGTATCAGCTATCAATAGATAAAACAAGAGACAGCTATCAGAATGTGAAACAAGGGATAGCTGTCATAGTGAAACAAGGGTAGCTGTCAGAGTGAAACAAGGGGCAGCTATCACAGTGAAACAAGTGTTAGCTGCCAAACTCCGAAACAAGTGTCAAGGCAATGCCTTGCTTGTGTAGGACAAAGGAATGAAGCTAAGTTAGTAGTGTGAGTGGAAGGTATAGGCAAAGTAAAGGTGTAGAGTCGATCTAGCCTGGTTAGAAGTCTTGATAATGGCTAGATCGCTCTGTAGGTGTGAAATCAAAGTAAGTGTAGCAAATAGGTAGAGATGCAACATCACCAAAATAACACTATTCTCCTTCATCTGACAATACTGAGCTCTTCACATCCTACTCGGATGCAGATCTAGGTGGTTGTATTGACACTGGTCGATCTACTGGCGCTTTTATCATCAAGATGGGTACTGGGGCTGTCTCCTGGATGTCCAAGCTGCAGCCGGTCATTGCCCTGTCTACCACAGAAGCTGAGTACATCGCTGCAGTTGAAGCTGGTAAGGAAATTGTCTGGTTGCGCAAGTTGTTGCATGAGCTGGGGTTCTTAGCCGCCTTGTCATCTGTCCTTCGGATAGACAACCAGTCTGCAATCCAGGTCATGCGGACATGCCTGCTGACCTACTTACCAAGGCATTGCCTAGGGTGAAGGTTGAGTGCCTGTTACAAATGGTACAGTTCTTACCTTTCTTCTCCTACACTCTTACTTACTTGTCTACGCTTTCATTAGACTCAGCTTTACTTTTGGACTTAGTCAATTATCTTGTACAATAGTCATGTGACTTGATCATGTGACCTGATCACCTGACCTTTGTCATGTGATACAGACTACCTTTCCACTTACTCATACTTGCTTACTCTTGCTTACTCATTCTTGATTATCTTTCTTACTAAGATTGCTGCGCCGCAGTTAATCATGACTCATCCTTTCTATTGTTTTTACTCAGCTTACTGCACAAGGCTGTATATTGCTGCGCATTGCTGTATACTGTACTTTTGCTATTGGCTAGTAGTTAAGGTTCATACCAAATAGGTACAAACACACCAATAGTATATAAACCAGGAGTCTGAAGGGCGTTCCCCTCAGTCTTGTTCTCCTGGAGTTCTCCTCAACAGCTCTTCTCTAGTAAGACTACTCTACTGTTCTAGCATCTCAGCACTCAGGTAAGTTGTTGAGTGTTTCATTAGAACAAGGATGTACTAACCTCCCCTTGCAGATTAGCTACCTGCAAGCCGAACACTCAATCTTGAAACTAGGAAACTCGTACCTCGATAGTAACAAGTAAGGACCTTCCCTCAAACAGGGTTAAGGGCAATAACTGACAAGGCTCACCCTCTAGTGGCACACATCGACTACTTCGAAGACTTCACCTCCCATCACGAGATCTACCCCACCGAGATTATCCAGGTTGCAATCAGATCCAATGGTCGTGTCCTTTCACCACTTCCGGACATCGACTCTAATAACCTCGATATCATCCCACAACCCGACACCCCACTATCGCGCTCTCCTAGCCCTGCTCGTGGTGATATAGAACCTTATGCCAGGTTCAACCCTGAAGACTTACACGGTTATCTAAACCTTCGCGTAAGCTTTCCCCTACCCAATAGAAGACCAAGGCTTACCCAACCCCGCCAGAACCTGCTCGACCCTGAAGTCGAGCACCATATTGAAGAATACAGGGAGATTTACGATCCCTATAACTTCTTCTCAGAACCACTCCCCGAACTCCCCGAGCCAGTAGATTGGGCACCCCTAGGCCCACACTTCCAGCTGGCAAACTTCGAGCCGATTTGCCCATTCTCTACCCAGAGTAGGATCAATTTTATTCGATACTATTTCCAACATGTCTCACCCCAAACTCCATCAGCTGACCGTTGGGATTTATCTCGACGTTTTCTCCGAGCAACACCAGCGGAGATTATTGGCGAAGGACCTGTCCCTCAGGCTAGCGGATCGGGAACTCATCTTCTACCAGAATAGGGTTAGACTAGAAAGGTTACAAAGAAAAGAAGGGTACATAGAACGGACCATACCTATAAAAGTAGTATTCCTTGTTCTCGCCTCCCTCAGGTACCGACTAGGATTAGATTACTTGTCCCTCTTATTCCTCCTCATAGGGGCCTTCCTTATCTTAGGCCAACAAGTAGTCTCAGGAGACCTAAACAGCTCCCTTGAAATAATATACACCCTTTTTAAAATTCATCCTGTTGTCCCTGTACAAGAACTAAGATCAGAGTCAGAAGAAGAAGAAGAGGAAGAAGAAGAAGAATCTCTTCCAGTAAGAGTCAGACCTCCCACTCCAGCCAATCAAAGAGAAATTTCTCCTCCCCACTCTCAAAGGGAAGAATTAGAAGCGTCAGAATGATCTTTTTTCCCTGCTCCACGTAATTTACCCCGCATAAACCAATTTTCTATTTACGGCATTTCAGTCGCCGACCACGCCGCACCACCTCCTTACCAAAGAAGGAATCCTCTTGCCGAGCTACCAGACTCTCAAACCGAAGACTAGCACACTGGATTGTGTAAACAGACATACTAAGCTTACCAAAGATGAAAAACAATGTTTCCAAACTCACACGACAAAACTTGCTCGTCATAAACTTTCAAACTCCTATCCAAAGAACTCTGTCTATTTTCAGTTACTCAAATAATCCAGAAAACTCTCACGAAAACATAAATAAACATGTCTCATGGAACTGACATTAGCAACCTCATTGACGCGCTCAATGTGCTAACTTTAGAACAAATAGCGGCCAATATGGACAGAAAGAAAGATGTTACCAGGAAAATAGCCGACCCAGGCTATTGGGATGGAAGTAGACCTTCCTTCCGCTTATGGTGGCTTAGAACCAAGCTATGGGCTAATCAACAAACTTGGGAGACAAACCAGCTCCACACCGTGGCAATTCTCTCACGGATGAACGGAAAGGCATCTAGATTTGCACTCCTAATACTTGAAGCATGTGCAAGAAATGCTGATACTCCCACCAGAGATCCTCCAGTTATCCTAGGAGATGGCGCATGGTTAACCATAGACGAATTAGAAGCCAAGGTCAAAGGCTTCTTCCAGATAGATGTCCTTGCACACGAAAGTTTGAAGAAGCTAGAAGCTCTCAAACAAGGAACTATGGACATACACTTCTTCTCACAGCTCTTCGTCATCCTGTTCCAAGAATCAGGAATCTCCGAAGAGCATAGACTAACAATACTAAAGAAGGCAGTCAACTTCCAAATCTATCAGCAACAATCCCTAAATATGACCGAGTCTAGAACTGTACAAGAACTCCTAGATGATTATGTAAGCATCGGAAGAACGTATGAACGGATGAAATTAGAACGGTCTACGGGAAACCCGTTCCGATCATATTCTGGGAATTCGTCATACCAGAGTAGCTCATGCCCAGCACCTCAATCAAGGTTTACCAAATATGGGCTGCAACCAGGTTGAGGCGCACCTATGGACATTGGTGCTGTAAACAGACCTTCTCTAAGAGGCAAATACTATAATTGTCTCGGTCCACACCTCGCACGAGATTGCAAACAACCCTCCACACGCTGCCGAAGCTATGGTTGGTCACGAGGTGAACACAAGAACAATTGCAGAAACTTCAAAGAAAAGAGCACATGCCAAGCTCGAACCTTGAACTCAGACCCTGAAGGATCTCACGAATCACAAATAGAATTTGATGAGATGAAGGCCTCCTTCTTGGAGATAGAACCAGAAGAAAAGGGAAAAGCCAAAGCGGTCTAGACAAACTGGGTGTCCAGATCGCCAAAATCAACAAGAAACAATCTAACAATAGTCTAACGGGGTCTCATTCAAGTGAGCTCAGCTGGGACTTGAAACCGGTGCTTAATTCCATTAATGTTATTTTGGTGATGTTGCATCTCTACCTATTTGCTACACTTACTTTGATTTCATACCTACAGAGCGATCTAGCCATTATCAAGACTTCTAACCAGGCTAGATCGACTCTACACCTTTACTTTGCCTATACCCTCCACTTACACTACTAACTTAGCTTCATTCCTTCGTCCTACACAAGCAAGGCATTGCCTTGACACTTGTTTCGGAGTTTGGCAGCTAACACTTGTTTCACTATGACAGCTATCCCTTGTTTCACATTCTGATAGCTGTCTCTTGTTTTATCTATTGATAGCTGATACATGTTTCACATATTGACAGCTTGAAGCTGTGCTAGTTTAGAGTACTCAAATACCCAGAGTCCGCTTTCTGAGAACCCTTGGTTACTCACAGTGGACTCTAGGTGTGTAGGCTCATTGTACTTCGTCCAATTCACTTGGTTACTCACAGTGGACTCTAGTCTACACTTTTGTGAAGCTCAGCACCACTTCCTAAGTGGTTATTTCGCTCTAGAGGCACTTTGTGCTTAACAGTTAACACAATAGACAATGAAATCCCAGACCAAATTCGTATTTGTGGAAATAATTCCAAAGATATCACCTTACGTGTTAGCATAGCACCTATTAATGGCAAGAAGTTCACATCTGCAGAAGCCCTGCTGGATTCAGGTGCTAACACAATCTTCATAGACAAATCTTGGGCCAAAAGACTCAAACTCCCACTGTTGCCACTCTGACACCACCTAGCAGTGTACAATGTCGACGGACCTAGGAATTCCACTGGAGACATCACACACTATGTGGAAATAATTATTGACTACCAAGGATATTGTGAGAAGGCAACAGCCAAAGTAACCAATCTTGGAAAGAATCAGGTTATCCTAGGGTACACATGGCTAAAGAACCATAACCCAGAAATAGATTGGTCACAAGGAAAAGTTCTCATGACTTGCTGCCCAAGCTCCTGTCAAAATCTCAGATCTAAACCCTCGTTCTTACGCACTATAGAAGAACAAGAATATGTGGCATTTAATTATGTATATGCCCTTAAACAGGAAATCTCAGAAAAAGACAAACTACCTGAGAAAACCCTGGAAGAACTTATTCCCCATGCCTATCACAAGTTCATTCACCTGTTCAAGAAGAAAGAGTCCGAGCGCATGTCCACATGGAAACCATGGGATCATGCCATAGATCTCAAAGATACCTTTGTGCCGAAGAAAGGCCGACTAATTCCCTTGTCATTACAAGAACAGGAAGAAGTCAGCACCTTCATCAATAATCAACTCCAAAAGGGTTACATTTGCCGCTCTACGTCACCACAGACTTCTCCCGTGTTCTTTGTACCAAAGAAAGATGGAAAGAAGTGCATGGTACAGGACTATAGATATCTCAATGAACACATGGTGAAAAACAATTACCCATTACCCCTGATATCCCAATTGGTTGATAAGCTAAAAGGAGCTAAAATATTTACCAAGATGGATCTCAGATGGGGTTACAATAATATCCATATCAAAGAAGGCGATGAATGGAAAGCTGCTTTCATTTGCCACCGAGGTTCTTTCAAACCATTAGTCATGTACTTTGGTCTCTGAAACTCCCCTGCAATGTTCCAGACCATGATGAACGAGATATTCACAGATATAGAAGACACCGTAGTTGTCTATATCGACGACATCATGATCTTTACCAAGACAGATAACATAAAAGAACATGAGAAAGTAGTTCTGAAAGTACTCGCATGCTTAGAAGAGAATGACTTATTCATCAAGCCAGAAAAGTGCCATTTCCATACCAAGGAAGTTGAATTTCTTGGCATGACAATAACTCCCGAAGGCATCAAAATGGATGATGACAAAGTCAAGGCAATTACCGAATGGCCAACCCCGACTACAGTCCGCGGAGTTAGAAGTTTCTTAGGACTAGCCAACTTCTACCGCCGCTTTATCCAAGATTATGCGCAAGTTGCACGACCCTTAAACGATCTTACCAAGAAAGACACCCCTTTCTTATGGAAAGATCCACAACAAGAAGTGTTTGACACGCTAAAAAGGAAATTCACTACCGCCCCTATTCTCGCTTTCCCAGACAATGATAAGAAGTTCCGCTTAGAAACTGATGTATCCAATTTTGCAACTGGAGCCATTCTATCTATAGAACAAGATGGCAAATGGCACCCAGTCGCATTCTCATCTTACTCCATGTCACCAGAAGAACGTAATTATCCAATTGCAGACAAGGAAATGCTAAGCATTATCCAAAGTCTAGAACAATGGAGACACTATCTAGAAGGTGCAAAACAGGAATTTGAAATTTGGAACGACCATGCAAACCTTCAATGGTTTATGCAATGGCAAGATCTAAACAGACAACAAGCCAGATGGTCTCAGTACCTCTCGCGTTTCAACTTCAAATGGATCCATAAAGCCGGAACACAAATGGGAAAAGCTGATGCTCTCTCTCAAAGAGAAGACCATGCAATAGGAATAGAAGATGACAATAAGCAAGTCTTAGTCATCCCTCCAGAACAAATAGCCGCCACATCTGTGCACATAGCCACAGATACTGACAACATTCTAGAAAAAATAAAGAAAGCAACATGGAAGATTCTCGAATCAGAAGCCATCAAGCTTTGTAAGCAACATGGCATCTGCATGGAAAAAGATGAGCTCCTTTATGACAAGAATAACCAGATCTTCATGCCGAATGATCAGAATCTCCGCATGGAAATCATACGTCTACATTACGACACTCCTGTAGCAGGTCATCCAGGAATAGATCACACCCTAGAACTGCTACAGCATAGCTATACTTGGCCTGGAATGCCCACACTTGTTAAAGACTACGTGTCACGCTGTGACAGATGCGCATGCTTCAAAGGCACCAACACTGCACCTGTGGGAAAACTATTACCATTGGAAATCCCAGATCTCCCATGGGAACATGTCAGTGCAGATTTCATGACAGATTTCCCGGAATCAAACAGATTTGATTCAATTCTAGTAGTCGTTGACCGATTCTCCAAAGAAGTCGAATTCATCCCTTGCACTAAATCTGTTAACGCCCTACAAACAGCTAGACTGTACCTCACACATGTATGGAAGCATCATGGACTTCCAAAAACAATAGTCTCGGACCGAGGGCCACAGTTTGCATCACAAGTGATGAAAGACATATGTAAACGCCTCAGGATCACGGCAAAACTCTCTACCGCACGTCACCCACAGACAGACGGACAAACGGAACGCATGAATAGAGACCTACAACAATATCTCCGACTATTTACCGCAGAAAAACAACACGAATGATCAGAATGGTTACCAATTGCGCAATTCTCATATAACTCGAAAAGGCAAACTTCTACACAGAAAACTCCATTTTCTGTTACCCGTACATACGAATCAAAAATAGGAATAGAAAATCACACAGCAAAAGCACCCGCCACCGCCCAATTCACTGATGAAATTGAACAAACCCTAAAAGAAACAAAAGAAAATCTAGAAAAAGCACAAAAACACATGAAAAAGCAAGCAGATAAACATAGAACAGATGCTTCACAGTACAAACTAGGAGATAAGGTTTGGCTTAGCACAGACGGCCTAAAACTCCCATGACCTTCAAAGAAGCTCACGGAGAAATAGTTAGGGCCATACAAAATTATTGGCTTCAAAGGAAGCAACACTATTGAACTCCAACTCCCACGCACCATAAAAGTACACAACATGTTCAATATAGCCAAAGTTAAACCTTACAAGGAACGCCTCCCAGGCCAATGCGCAGACAAACCCGGGCCGGTGACCATAACAGAGGACAGAGAGGACGAATACGAAGTTGACTACATAGTTGACTCTAGACTATGAGGAAAACGACTAGAATTCCTAGTACACTGGAAAGGATATGATGACATGGATAGAACGTGGGAACCCCGATCAAATCTTACTAATGCACCGGATACAATAAAAGAATTCTATAAAAAGAATCCGTCAGCTCCCCATCTCCTCCGCATGACTCAGGTTGACTTCGAAAAGCTATTCAAAACTTACGAAAATTTCACAGCAACTGCTGCAGAAGACAGCTTATATAATCATCATGAAGCAGTATAAAAGGACCCTGCTTCAGCCTGACCAGACACCAATTTGCCTCCTTCCTACCAACTAGTTGAGCACCGCTCCTAGCAACTCCTCACCAGTCCAACCAGCAATCTCACCACCCCTTTTACCCCATCACCACCCAATATCTGCTTTCCCTAACCTCTTCTCCCAATACCTCGAAGCCACCGCCCCCCCCACCGAAGTACCTTCCCCCTTCTCACACTTGCTACCCGTGCCGTGGTCATGGATCGACTTCAGCCTCCTAATCACATATATGGCATCAATCCTCACTCTTTGTGCTATGCTCCTCATCAACAGCACATTATTTGTAACAGGCATCTTTACCCTAGGGAGTATCATTTCCTTATCCTTGGTGCTTATGACAGGATTATATGTTCTTGGCGCAATCCGGGACGGCAAGGGATTAACATTAGAAATAATGCGCGAAACCTATAATAATAAGCAAGTTATCAGAGGGTTCGCCATATCCTTGCCAGACAAATACTTCATCGAGCAAGACGGATATAGCTATGAAGTGTACTCCTGCAACTTCAGAGCCAGGGAAAGAGAACAACACGAATTTCTCATGGAACAGACCCTACCAGCACACCTGAAGATTCAGGAACAAAAAGAAAACGACGAACTCAATGGCTGGTCGGGATTCCATCTAACCTGGGAAGAAGGTGAACAGACCACGGAAAATGAGGACGGTAATGATTCAGCTACTGTCAATAGTGATACCAATCTCACTACCAACAATAGCTTTGTAGCTGTCTACAACCTTGAGATCTGATGAAGAAAGGTTGTGATTGCCTGGAATGCAATCCATAGAGAGGGGGTAGTGTTACAAATGGTACAGTTCTTACCTTTCTTCTCCTACACTCTTACTTACTTGTCTACGCTTTCATTAGACTCAGCTTTACTTTTGGACTTAGTCGATTATCTTGTACAATAGTCACGTGACTTGATCACCTGACCTGATCACCTGACCTTTGTCACGTGATACGGACTACCTTTCCGCTTACTCATACATGCTTACTCTTGCTTACTCATTCTTGATTACCTTTCTTACTAAGACTGCTGCGCCGCAGTCATCATGACTCATCTTTTCTATTGTTCTTACTCAGCTGCTGTGCAAGGCTGTATATTGCTGCGCATTGCTGTACGCTGTACTTTTGCTATTGGCTAGTAGTTAAGGTTCATACCAAATAGGTACAAACACACCAATAGTATATAAACCAGGAGTCTGAAGGGCATTCCCCTCAGTCTTGTTCTCCTGGAGTTCTTCTCAACAGCTCTCCTCTAGTAAGACTACTCTACTATTCTAGCATCTCAGCACTCAGGTAAGTTGTTGAGTGTTTCAGTGCCTTAGCGGTCTACTAGGACTTGCTGCACTTGGGGGGAGCTAGGAGTGGAGAGATGCACAATCAGGGGGGAGTGTTATTTTGGTGATGTTGCATCTCTACCTATTTGCTACACTTACTTTGATTTCATACCTACAGAGCGATCTAGCTGTTAAGCACAAAGTGCCTCTAGAGCGAAATAACCACTTAGGAAGTGGTACTGAGCTTCACAAAAGTGTAAACTAGAGTCCACTGTGAGTAACCAAGTGAATTGGATGAAGTACAATGAGCCTACACACCTAGAGTCCACTGTGAGTAACCAAGGGTTCTCAGAAAGCAGACTCTGGGTATTTGAGTACTCTAAACTAGCACAGCTTCAAGCTGTCAATATGTGAAACATGTATCAGCTATCAATAGATAAAACAAGAGACAGCTATCAGAAGATGAAACAAGGGATAGCTGTCATAGTGAAACAAGGGTAGCTGTCATAGTGAAACAAGGGACAGCTATCACAGTGAAACAAGTGTTAGCTGCCAAACTCTGAAACAAGTGTCAAGGCAATGCCTTGCTTGTGTAGGACGAAGGAATGAACCTAAGTTAGTAGTGTAAGTAGAGGGTATAGGCAAAGTAAAGGTGTAGAGTTGATCTAGCCTGGTTAGAAGTCTTGATAATGGCTAGATCGCTCTGTAGATATGAAATCAAAGTAAGTGTAGCAAATAGGTAGAGATGCAACATCACCAAAATAACAAAATAACCACTCAATAAGTGGTACTGAGCTTCACAAAAGTATAGACTAGAGTCTACTATGAGTAATCAAGTAAATTGGACAAAGTATAATGAGTCTACACATCTAGAGTCCACTGTAAGTAACCAAGGGTTCTCAGAAAGCAAACTCTGGGTATTTGAGTACTCTAAACAAAAACTAGCAAACAAACTGTCAACTAGCAAGCCGCAGCTATCAAGCTGTCAATGTATAAAAACAAGTGACAGCTATCAGAATATGAAACAAGGGATAGCTGTTACAGTGAAACAAGTATCAGCTGCCAAACTCCAAAACAAATGTCAAGGCAATACCTTGCTTGTGTTGGAAGAAGGAATAAAGCTAAGTTAGTAGTATAAGTAGAGGATATAGATAAAATGAAGATGTAGAGTTGATCTAGCCTAGGTAGAAGTCTTGATAATGGCTAGATCACTCTGTAGGTATAAAATCAAAGTAAGTATAGTAAATAGATAGAGATGCAGCATTATCAAAATAATAAACATATGGCAAGAGACTACAAGGCACCAAAGAAAGAATGCTCAGAATACCACTGGCTTAGTGGTAAGTACTCTTCTAGGTGCAAAGGAAAGAGCAAGATAATTTGGGCCACAAGTGTAGAGTCCTCAGATGATATGAAAACCAAAGTTATAGAAATGACCATAGCACAAATGAGAGTCTTTTTCAGATCAGAGTATGAATCTAAGATGAAGAAATAGAGAAAATAATTCATCTAATGGAAGAAATGGGTTCCCATAGGGCTATAATAGACTCTTCTTTTACAAATTGTTTTTCTATACTAGTATCTATGAACATGTCTTCAAGTATAACTAATAAGGGATCTTATAAAAGTAAGCTTGCTGCACAGGAATACAGGCTTAATTTCTTGGAAAAGAAAAAAGAAAAAAATATTTAAAAAGAAAAAAACCAAGAGATACTTGAAATCTCAGAGCAAATCTTAATAAGAAGTGTAAAAATAAGAAAAGAAATTTATATGGACATTATAGTAGCAGATGTAGAAAAGAAAAGAAAAACATATATCTGTAAAGCACTACTGGACTCAGGCATTAATGGGATATTTATAGATGGACAATAAGCATATAACAAAGAACTAACCCTAACTCCTCTATATCATACTACCCCAGTCTACAATGTTAATGGTACTACAAATAAGGCAGAAGATATTACCCATACTACTGATCTCATGATTGAGTACCAAGGTCACAGAGAAAAAGTTGCTGCTAAAGTCATAGAACTTGGCAAAGTACCCATTATATTAAAATTAACTAGTTGAAAGAGGAAGTCTATCTCATATAATGCCTATGTTCATGTTATATAATGTCAGAAAGATCTATCTTCATTTGAAGTCTAGTAGAAAAAAAGCTCAATGATATGCCCTATCTATACCAATATCTATATGCCATAAAAAAATCTGTTCAGATATAGAAAACATCTGTAGAGCTAGTACCAAAGAAATATTATGAATTTCTTAAAGTATTCATGAAATATAACTCTAAATAGATGCTACTCCATAAGCCATGGGATCACACTATAGATCTCAAAGAAGATTTCAATCCTAAAAAGGGGCACTTGGTAGAATAGAATCTCATATAAAGTAGGATAGGTGGAATAGGGCTAGTGATTCTATAGCAGCCAGCAATAAGAAATAGCATAGATGAAAGAGTAGGAGAACTTACTCTTGAAGAAACTTGACTTAAGAGACAAAAAAAAGAACTTATGATAGCTCTTGTAAGTTACTAACTTAGGTGAAAGCAACTTAGAATTAAAGGGAGAAGAATAAGCCCTTTTATACTATATACAGGACTATATCTACTGTACTGTAGTAGTAAGCATATATACAGATATGTAAGATATTATATAGGCTTTATCATCATGATAGAGTCTTTGTTATCATATCAGTAAGCATTAATAAGCATTGTAGAGTACTACATAAGTGATTGTCAAGATAATTAATCTCATATATGACTAGAAATAAAGAGTGATAGATCATATCATGTTATGTCATGTGACAGTCACACAGGTCATGTGACATAGGGGTTCTTTCTATATGTCTAATATATCTCTATCTAGTATAGTATAGTGCATATGTGTAGCTAATACTTCATTTCTGTAATATCCCATAGTGCCAAGATACCAGCAGCCAACAATCTAGCCAACAAAATAGTGGCAATACTCACCCAAACTACAGATAACTTAAAGAAAGCCTAAGAGACTATGAAATCCCAAGCTAACAAATATAGGAGCAAGATTCCCAAGTACAAAGTCAGTGATAAAGTATAGCTGAGCACACAAAACCTACATTTACCATATGCTTTGCTTAAGTTAACCAAAAAGTGGCTGGGCCCTTATAAAATCACTAAAGTCCTCAGTACTAATGCAGTGAAACTATGCTCACCATACTCAGAGTATTTACAATATCTTCAATATCAGTCTAGTAAAATCATATAAGGGAAGACTAAAAGGACAATATACTGAGTAGCTGGTACCAGTAGTAATAGAATGGGACAATGAATATAAGATAGATTATATAGTAGATTCTAGACTGTATTTTTTAGTACCTGATTTACTAGCTTGGTTACCTAGCAGAAAAAAGAACTTGAGAACTACTATCTTACCTATGTAATACCCAGAAAAAGCTAAAAGAATTCAAATTCCACAAAGCACATCCTTCAGCACTCTATAAGCTAAATAGAATAGAGAAAATAGACTTTGATAATCTATTCTAAAAATATAAAAATATAATGGATATAATTCCTATTTGGTCTCATCTGGAAGTTGAGATATAGTAAGGGGGTAGTGTTACAAATGCTCTATTTAGCCCCTATTTTTTTCCCTTTTCATTTCTAAATCTAACTAGATAAGACACAATCTTATTTTATTACTTCTCTTTTATCTTATAGTCTAGACCCAGTCACATGATATGATGTCATAATAACACCATTATAACATTATACTTCTATAACTGTTACAAATGCTACTTTCTCAACTTATGAACTTAGAACTCTTTCTCTTTCTCTTTACTATCTTATCTTATCTTTGAGCCCAGACTCTTATTTCTTTCTTTCATAACTTCACTTGCACTCATAGACATACCTTATCTTCTTTCACATGACCACTCACTTATCTCAGATCTATGCCTCATGACTTTCTCATTGCTTTCATATATGATCTTTCATTCTCCCATACCTTATAGTATACACATGCATTACTTCTTCTATGCACATCATGCATATAATGCTTCTTTTCTATTTCATGGCTATATAGGTATACATATTCTCCTCATGTAAACACAGGATATTGGTAGATCTGATACAAACATATACATATCCCATATAGTATAGAAATCCTCAATGTAGCAGCCAAGGAATTTCAGTTCAGTTCCTCTTGGTCTTTCCTTTCTAACTCTTCCTCCTATGACTTCTGAGTTCACTTTGACTAGTGAGTTTCTAGATTGTTATAGAGTAGGATAGATAGAATAGGGCTAGCCACTCTATAGCAGCCAGCAACAAGGAATGGCAGGGATAAAAAAGTAGGAGAACTTACTCTTGAAGGGACTTGACTTGAGAGGTGAAAAGAGCTTGTGATAGCTCTTGTAAGTCACTAACTTGGGTGAAAGCAACTTAGGATTGAAGGGCAAAGAATAAGCCCTTTTATACTGTGTATAGAACTGTATCTACTATACTATAATTATAAGCACTTATGCAGATATATAAGACATTCCATAGGCTTTATTATCACAATGGAGTCTTCATCATCATGTCACTCAGCATTGGTAAGATGTTGACTGAGTGATTGGTAAGATAATCACTAAGCTATCAGTAAGCATAAATAAGTATTGTAGAGTGCTGTATAAGTGATTATCAAGATAATTAATTGCACATATAACTAGAAATAAAGAGTGACAGATTATATGACTGTTATATCAGATGACTATTACATAGGTCATGTGATATAGGGGTTCTCCCTATATGTCTAACATACCCCTGTCTTCTGCAGTGTAGCGCATATATACAGCTAACACTTCATTTCTTCAATACTTTTCCTTGAGTATCATCTTGAGAATGTAGAAGAAGTCCCAATTGCTTGTGATTGAGTTCGAATTTCTGCCAGGTGAGGTTCTTTGTCAAGATATCAGCAAGCTGATCCTCAGTTGAGACTTGGAAGACTTTGATCTCATTGAATTTAAGAATAGACTCCTGAATATAATGGTAATGAAGATCGATGTGTTTGAGTCTTCCTTCTTAGATAGGATTCATGGACATGAAAATGCTTCCAAGATTGTTGGCACAGATAGGAAGAGGTAGAAGAGTAATTCTAATCTCTGAGAAGAGATTCTAGATAAACTTCAACTTTTTAGTTGTATCTGAAAGAATCATATATTCTGCTTCTGTAGAAGATCCTGCAACTCTTGGTTGGCATCTTGATAACT
The DNA here is from genome assembly GCA_038094055.1 of Chalciporus sphaerocephalus. NCBI lineage: Eukaryota > Fungi > Basidiomycota > Agaricomycetes > Boletales > Boletaceae > Chalciporus > Chalciporus sphaerocephalus. The sequence goes on along the minus strand of JBBPTH010000125.1, from coordinate 23,152 downwards.
ATGATACAATACTGTTTGTCAGAAAGATGGCATATTCACCAGTAGAGCATCTTGACTCAATATTGGTTGCCCAATCTGAATCAGAATATGCAAGGATACCACCATTTGGTTTACTATCATCAAACTTGATGTGATAGTCAGTAGTTCCTACAAGATAGTGAACAATATATAGTGCTTTTTTCAGATGTTCCTGTGTTGGATTGGTAGAGAATTGTGATATTTTGATCACAGAGAAGGCGATGTCTGGTCTGGTGCAGAGCATAATATAGAGCAATGATCCAATAACCAATTGATACTTTCTGCAAAGTTTTGCATCTGGTGTGGAAGATCACAATGGTTTTGGATTATAACCAGAGGGAAGTGGAGTGTGAGTAGGATTTGCATTCTCAAAACCAAATCTCTTGACCACTTTCTCAGCATAGACAGATTGGTCAAGGAGTAGGGTTCTCTTCTTGTGATTTCAGATGATACACCTTCCTAGGAACTCTTTAGCTTCTCTAAGATTATGACATTCCCAAGTCTTCATGAACTTCTTCTTATGTTTGAGGATGAGGGGCCTGTTACTATATTAACAATGCATCATCAACATAGATGATCATAATGATAATGTCAGATCTGATGATCTTGACATAGACACCAGGATCAAAGAATATTCTCTTGTATCTTTGATCTTTAAGACTCTGGTGCAGTACCTTGTTCCATTGTAAGGTAGCTTGCTTCAAGCTATAAATGGCTTGATTAAGTTGACAAACTTTCTTCTCTCAACTATTATCTACAAAGCCTTCAGGTTAATCTATATAGATCTCCTCATCAAGTTCTCCATATAGAAAAGCAGTCTTAATATCTAGGGACTCAAGTTCCCAATCCTTGAGTGTAGCTAAAGCTAGGAGGAGTTGGAGGAATTCAAACCTTGTAATTAGATACAAAGGTTTCTTCATAGTCTATTCCAAAGACTTGAATAAAGCCTGTAGCAACAAATCTTGCTTTCTTGTGGCCATTACTCTTAATAGCAAATACTCATCTACCTTTGATGGTTTTACAATCTTTGGAAAGATCCACTAGATCCCAGACTTTACAATCTATGAGGGATTTGATTTCTCCCTTCATTGTATTCATCCATTCTATGTGCTCAGTGTCTGGAATTCTTGTGACATCCTTGTAGTGTTTGAGAATGTCTTCTAGGATTATGGCTATATTCAGATGGTAATGTATCCATTTACCACTATATATTTGTCCAGGGTTTTCTTTCTCATTTGCTGATTGAGCAGAATAAAATTCTTCTTCCTCTTCTATATTAAGCATAGGATTATTTTGCTTCTTCTGAATTGGATCTTGCCAACTCTGATATCTCTTTTAATTTCAACAGTAGGACAATTGCCATAGATATTATCAGGCTGGATATTGAGTTTAGGAATTCAAGCAAAGCATCTGAGCTTTGGAACTATAGGTATAGGTTTCTGCAGTGGTGGTGGAGGTAAGGGCAAGTTGGCATCTCTTCTTGGAGGTGTTTGAGGAGGTGAAGAAGGTGGTAGTTGCTGATCATTACCTTCATTGTCTAGGTCATTATTGAGTGGATCTTAAAAGTCTAAGTTGGGGAAATCATCCAGAGGAGAGTCCAGAATCTTATCTGGTGAGTCTTTTGGGTTATTATCTTTGGAGTCTTCATTATTATCAAAGTGATGTGAAATAGGGGTAAGTTTTTCTTTCCTTTCTCCAGGACAATTTGGACTTTGTTTCATCAAATATGGCAGTGGAAGATATAAAGATATGTCAGCAAGTAGGTGATCAGAAGTGATAGCCTTTGGTGCCTTTCTTATAACCAATAGAGGTCATCTCTTCAGATTTGGAAGCAAGTTTGCTTGCTCTCTGTTCTTTGAGAATAAAGACATATACTTAACATTCAAAGATCTTAAATAAGAGACATTTGGTTTATCTCCCATGAAAATCTTGATAGAAGTCTTCCATTTATGATAGCACAAGGGTTGATGGTTATAAATATACACTGAAGTTTCCACAGCATCTTGCCAGAAGTTGCATAAAAGATGGGCATGGTAGCACATGGCTTCTGCTTTCTCAAGAATTATCCAATTAAAGCGTTCTGCATGACCATTTTATTGAGGAAGGTGAGATACAGTCTTTTGGTGTTCAATTCCTCTGGATGTGAGAAAAAACTGAAGCTCTCCAGATATGTATTCTCTCCTTGGTCAGAACAGACAGAGAATAGTTTCTTGCTAGTCTGGTTTTCAGCCCAAGCAATCAACTCCTTGAAGCATAGGAATACATCTGACTTGTTTCAAATGAAAGCCAGGCACACAAAAGTAGAGTAATCATCAATGAATATTAAGATATAGCAAGCACATGATTGAGATTCAAGTGGTATCTCAACTAGATCTGTGTAGATACAACCAAGGATCCTTGAGGATCATTTGTTTGAGATAGGGAATAGTCATTCATATATCTTCTCAAGAGTATATTCTTTACAAGGATTGGAATCTGAAGATATAGAAAGTTGTGGTAGACCTTTGGTATAATTGTGCACATTCCAAAGAGAATTCTTGGTAATATGCCCAAAGTGTTGATGTCATAAATTGTAGGAATCAATGTTCTGCAAGGAATGAATGCCTATATCTGGAATAATCTATTGAGACTGAAACTAGTGCAGTACACTGCATAATAGCAAGAAAAAGGCCTGTACTACCAAGCATCCATGCTTGTTCTAGATTTTAGTCTCTTGTTTTATCTTGCAGCAGAATCCAATGTGAGTCAAAGCTAGAACCAATAAGATACAGTATGCAGCTTTGGGTAAATACCAAACTCCAGTAAGGGTTGTTGAAGGAAACTTTTCTCCTTTAGGTTTGATAATGATAATTCCAGGACCAATCATTTCAAGTATCTGATTATTTGTTAAAAATGCCATGTGAGTAGTCTCAGCAATAGACACAAAATCAGAGAGATAGTTTGATATATGGTCTATTGTACTACTATCAACTAACTAGTGATCTTGATAGAATTCTTGCAATGACTTGGCTCTCACTAGGGCATTGACCCTTGAATAATCATAAAAATAGTCCTCGAATTCTGCATAGTAGTTCTTGTTGTCTATATAGTCATCATAATCAAGAACTGTAGAGGGATTACCTCTGCCATTACCAACACTAAACCCATGTTTCCAGTGACCATCTGAAAACCACCTATCATTGCCATTATAGGACTCTTTGGCCCCTTTGTTATCCTATTCCCACTAGGATTTCTCTTTCTTAGACTTCACTCTCTTCTCTTAGGTTTTAGAGGAGAGAGGTAAATTAAAAGGGCTGGTTGGAGGGATCAGTGATATTCATACCATTATCCATCTCCTCATACCATCTGGCAGTGGCAGTGGTGGACACAGCATCTGAATCAGATGATGGAGCATGTAATGTATATTCTTTAGTGATTTTGATGTGGTTGGTAATGTTACAAATGCTACTTTCTCAACTTTGGACTTAGAACATTTTCACTTTCTCTTCTCTATCTTATCTTATCTTTGAGCCTAGACTCTTATTTATTTCTTTCACAACTTCACTTGCACTTATAGATGCATTTTATCTTCTTTCACACAGTCACTCATTTATCTAAGATTCATGCTTCATAACTTCCACACCTTTCTCATATATAATCTTCTATTCTGCCACATCTCATGGTGTACACATACATCACTTCTTACATGCACATCACACATGTTATACTTCTCTTTCATTCCATGACTATATTGATATACATATCCTCCTCATATAAACATAGGATATCAGTAGATCTGATACAAACATGTACATACTCTATGTAGTATATAAACCCCAATGTAGTAGCCAGAGGACTTCAGTTCAGTTCCTCTTGGTCTTTCCCTATCAACTCCTCCCCTGCTGAATAGCCTGAGAGATATTTACTTTAACTAGTGAGTTTTCTAGGTTGTTTCATTAGGAACTGAACTCATTAAAAACTCTCACCTTACTCCATGTAACTAGCAGACAAGACCTAGCTGGTGCATACCACTTGAAGGCTCCAAGGATAAAAAAAAGTTTAAGTAGCTGGTAGTGTACCCATATGACGTAGAAGATCTCTATGCAGCAATGTGCTTGACACTCCTTGATGAGCAGCTGGTGCAACTCACTGAGTTTCTAAGACAAGCTTGGGAAGAGTTGCAAGCAGGCAGACAAGACATGTCTCTAGAAGATTACAAATTAGTGTACCTAGACTCTGAGATTCAGGAAGAACCAGAGCTAACACAAACAGAAGAAGAAGATAATACCAAGCCACTAAGAGAAGTAATAGCAGCTTTGGTTGGATTTGAAGCACTAAGGGAAGAAGTCCCTGAACTAAGAAACACCTTTGAGGAACCAAGAAGAAACTCCAAAAGGCAAAGACAAAAAAGGGTCTACAAATATGACCCTAGGAAAATAAGACTTGCGGAATTCAAGGAGAATTCCAATACTACACTCCATACTTCAGACCTAGAAACATACTCCAGAAGCCCTTACATAAATCACACACTCTTACAAAGAACCCATATCTCTATGAATATATACTTTCAGAAGCACCTAGGTACAGAAGATTCTAGGAAGTTTTTTAGAAACCATATGTAACCATATCCCAACAAGTCCTTGATATTCTTGCCAATCCCCATGCATCTTTTGAAGACCAAAGAATTGCCATCCTAAATGGCTTTCAATAATTCATCACAGAAAACCAGAATCTAAGGAACCAGTTGTAACAAAGTGATACAACAATACAAGCTTTATAAAATCAGATAAGAGCAGACAAACACACAATTGCTCTGCTAAGAATGACCTCTGAAGCAAGGGAAAATGTTGCTCAACAATTTTAGTGACAAATAGATTTCCTAACAAGACAAATAGCATTGGGAAGGACAATGGTAACAGCACCTGCACCTGCACCAGCACCAAGCATATCATTGGACCAGAAAGTAGAGATATTTGCCAATCTTGGAGAGTACAACAGCTCCTGGGCCAAATTTGAAGAGTGGTGGGCCAAAATGCAAGCTTGGCTAAAAATAAATTCATGTATAATAGGAGAAGAATCATATGAGGCAGTAGTAGCTGTCCTCTCAAGAATGAAAGGGCCAAAGGCCGGACCCTTCACCCAAACCTGCTTAACCATGGGAAGAATATAGTAGAAGACATAGAAATAGTGTTCCACAGTGTCAACTAGCAGGACTAGGCACGAGCTGAACTCTGGAAACTCATCCAAAAGAAGGATGAAAGAATCAATGATTTCATTATAAAATGGGAATTCCTTTATCAAAGGGCAAATATCGATGACTCTCATGGAGTTGAACTCCTTGAAAGAAATATAAAAGAGGGTATTATCACATTATCATCTAAATTTTCAGAGAAGGTAAGGGAGAGAACTCAGTCCTCGCTTACATAAGGACAATACAAGAAGTCAGTGCTACTCAAGAAGCACTTAATTTCATAAGGGGATGCACGTCCTCTAAATTTACCCAAGGTCCATGGTAAGACCCAAATGCCATAGATACAGACACTACTAAAATGGAAAATGCCCCAAAATATTTCAATTGTAGTAGCAATCATATGATTAAAGACTGTAAAAAGGAAAAGATGATATGCACGGAATGCAAGTGGCTCAGCAGAAAGCACAAGAAAGAGTGCTCAAAGACAAGGTCTGTCTGCTAGACCACTTCCCAAAATGAACTCCTCTTCCAAGTCCATGATATGTCCTTTGATGAAATAAAGGCATACTTTTATGATATGAAATCAGTTGAGGAGAAGGGAAAAGGCTGTGCTCTCTGAATAATCTAGGTATTCAGAGAGACATAAATAAATATTCTATTTTAAATATCAAAGAAACTAAAAAAGAAGATAATTTATCACAATACCAGATAGGGCCTTTGGCCAGTCTGAAGCTTGGTCAGAGCTTGAATCCAATGCTTAATTCTGCTTACAAAAACTCACAAAAAATTGAAGAAGAAGAAGAAATCTCAGAAGAAGTATGCATTTGATCTGTAAAACTATTATAGAAGATTGTAATGAAAATAAAAGTCTCTCCGTCTAAGAAGAAAACTTTCACACAAGCAGAAGCACTACTGGATAGTGGTGCAAATGTGATATTTATAGATTGCCAATACATGCAAAAGAATAAAACTCCCCTAACCCCACTTAGAAACCATATACTGGTATTCAATGTGGATAGAACCAAGAACTCGGTAGGAGACATAATACACTCCACTGAGATAATTATTAACTATGAAGAACACAGAGAATGTGTAACAGCCAAAGTAATAGATCTTGGAAAGAACCAGATCATATTAGGTTATATATGGCTAAAGAAGCACAATCCTATGATCAACTGGTCTAAAGGCAAAGTCAAGATGACCAGATGCCCAAGAACTTGCTATCTATCACAAGAAAAGATAATATTCCTAAGGGTTCTTGAGAAAGAAGAAGAAGAAGCTATATATCTAGCATACATTGTGAGAGCAGCAATTAAAAAAACAGCTAAACTTGAGAAAACCCCTGAAGAATTAGTCCCAAAAGAATTCCATAATTTTCTAAAAATATTTTTAAAATATGACTCAGAATGGATGCCAACATGCAAGCTGTGGGATCATGCAATAGATCTAAAGGGCACCTTCTCCAATAAGAAAGAAAGAATAATTCCTCTTTCAGTTGAAGAACAGAAGGAAGTCAGTGACTTCATTGATGATCAACTCAAGAAAGGATATATTCGACCCTCTAAACCCTCTCAAACCTCCCCCATATTCTTTGTTCCAAAGAAGATGACAAGAAATGAATGGTCCAAGACTATTGCTATCTAAATAAGCATACCATTAAAAATAACTATCTACTTCCATTGATCTTACAGCTTATTGACAAGCTCAATAGAGCTAAATTATTTACAAAAATAGATTTGAGATGGGGATATAATAATGTTTGCATTAAGGAAGGTGATAAGTAGAAAGCCACCTTCATATGCTTCTATGGTGCTTATAAACCCCTTGTAATATATTTCAGACTATGCAACTCTCCTGCTACATTCTAGGCTATGATAAATGAAATCTTTGCCAATATGGAAGATATAGTGGTGGTATATATAGATAACTTGATGATCTTCACAAAGACCAAGGATCAAAAAGAACATGACAATATTGTCAAAGAGGTACTTCACAGACTAGAAGAAAATAATCTCTTTGTGAAACCAGAAAAGTGCACATTCCATGCCACAGAAGTAGAGTTCCTGAAAATGATCATGGGAAAAGATGGCATTAAGATGGACAAATCAAAAGTGAAGGCTATTCTGGAATGGCCAATACCCAAAAACGTAAAAGGAGTAAGAAGCTTTCTCAGACTCACTAACTTCTATTGAAGATTTATCCAAGACTACACCCAAGTGGTGAGACCCCTAAATGATTTAACAAAAAGGATATAATCTTTGATTAGAAAGAAGCACAACAAAATATATTCGACACACTTAAAAAGAAGTTCACAGAAGCCTCTATCCTAGCATTTCCAGATAATGATTCTAAATTCCGCCTAGAAAGTGACGCCTCAGACTTTGTCACTGGAGCAGTCCTAAGTATAGAAAAGGATGGTAAATGACATCCCGTTGTGTTCACATCCCACTCTATGATCCCAGAAGAATGCAACTATCCTATTGCTGACAAAAAAATACTCAGTGTTATCAGAAGTCTTGAAATGTGGAGACATTATTTAGAAGGTACAAAGTTTGAATTTGAAATTTGGAACAATCATGCCAACCTTCAACTCTTTATGAAAAGACAAGATCTCAATTGCTGACAGGCTCAGTGGGCACAACATCTATCTAGATTCTTCATATGCTCCCATGGTACTTACAAACCTCTCATGATGTATTTTGGATTATATAATTTCCCCACTGCATTCCAGGCCATGATGAATGAGATCTTTGCTGATATAGAAGACACAGTAGTGGTATATATAGATGACTTGATGATCTTCACAAAGACTGAGGATCAGAAAGAACATGATAATATTATCAAGGAGATACTTTGCAGATTAGAAGAAAACGACCTCTTTGTGAAACCAGAAAGGTGCATATTCCATGCCACAGAAGTAGAGTTCCTGGGAATGATCATGGGAAAAGATGGCATTAAGATGGATGAATCAAAAGTCAAGGCTATTCTGGAATGGCCAACACCCAAAAACATAAAAGGAGTAAGAAGCTTCCTCAGACTTGCCAACTTCTATTGAAGATTCATTCAAGACTACACTCAAGTTGCTAGACCTCTAAATGACTTGACAAAGAAGGATGTCACCTTTGATTAGAAAGAAGCACAGCAAAATGCATTTGATATGCTTAAAAAGAAGTTCACAGAAGCACCTATCCTAGCATTTCCAGATAATGATTTGAAATTCCACCTAGAAAGCAATGCCTCAGACTTTGCCACAGGAGTAGTCCTAAGTATAGAGAAAGATGGCAAATAGCATCCTGTTGCATTCACATCTTACTCTATGACCCCAGAAGAACATAATTATCCTATTGCTGATAAAGAAATGCTCAGCATTATCAGAAGTCTTGAAATGTGGAGGTATTATCTAGAAGGCATAAAGTTTGAATTTGAAATTTGAAATGATCATGCCAACCTACAGTTCTTTATGAAGAGACAAGATCTCAACTGCCAACATGCTCTGTGGGCACAATACTTATCTAGATTCAACTTTAAATGGGTATACAAGACAGAAAGCTCAATGGAAAAAGCTGATACCTTAAGTAGAAGAGAAGATCATATGCAGGGCATAGAAGATGATAATAAAGGAATTATTACTATTATGCTGGAGAAGATTAGGATGACCATCTTGATCTCTGATAAGGGTGAATAAATTCTTAAATATATCAAAGAAGCAACAGTAAAGACAAAAGAATCAGAAGTATAGAAGTTATGTAAAGAAAACCATATATGTGAAGTATCTGAAGGACTATTAAAAGATAAAGAAGGAAGAATATATATTCCAGACAATGGAGATCTTAGGAGATCAGTTGTGGAAAAACACCATAACACACCCATCGTGGGTCACCCCAGTTATGAAAAGACAATAGAATTACTACAGTGTAGTTACACATGGCCAGGCATTCCAACTTATATAAAAGACTACATTTTCAGATGCAACACGTGCACACATTTCAAGGGAACAAACAAAGCACCTGCAGGCAGGTTATACCCTCTACAAGTGCCTGAGGTATCATGGGAAGATATATCAGCAGATTTTATCACCGATCTTCCCCTATCTAATGGATTTGACTCCATCCTAGTGGTGGTTGACAGGTTCTCAAAAGAAGTTGAATTTATTCCATGCAATAAAACAGTAACAGCCTTAGAAATGGCTAAGTTATATCTCTCTTATGTTTGGAAGAACCATAGTTTACCTAAATCTATCGTCTCCAATTGAGGACCACAATTTGCATCACAGGTGATGAAGGACTTGTGCAAACGACTGGATATCACACCCTATCTTTCTATCTTGTACCACCCCCAAACCAATGGCCAAACCAAATATATAAATAAAGACCTACAATAATACCTTCAGCTGTTTACTACAGAAAAGCAAGATAAATGGGTTGAATGATTACCTCTTACCTAGTTCTCCTATAACAATAAGAAGCAGGTGTCAACTAAAAAGAGTCTCTTTGAAGTGACTCACTCTTATCAACCCAGAATGGGTATAGAAAATTATATAACTAAGGCACCAGCTGCCACATCTGTCACAGATAATATGAAAAAGATACTAGAAGATGTCAAAAATAACTTAAAATAGGCACAAGAGTGGATGAAAGCTCAAGCCAATAAGCACTGGACCAATGCTCTATAATATAAAGTCGGAGATAAAGTCTGGTTAGCAACTGAAAACCTGTGCTTGACATGCTTATCCAGGAAGCTGACAGAACGATGGATCAGACTGTATGAGATCATGAAACTCATGGGAAGCAATGCAGTTAAACTGAAGCTTCCATGCTCTATGAAAATTTACCCTATTGTAAATATATCTTGAGTGAAACCTTACAAAGAAAGGTTACCAGGGCAAAAAGTGGTTGAACCAGGCCCGGTACTAGTCATAGAAGATAGAGACAGTGAATATGAAGTAGATTATATCATGGATTCTTGCTACAAAGGTTGAAGATTAGAATATCTGGTCCACTAGAAAGGCTATAATAGAAGTGAAAGAACATGGGAACCAAAAGATCACTTAGAAAATGCAAAGCAAGCAGTGCTTGATTTCTATAAAAAGAAACCTCATATGCCCAGACAACTTTCAATGCTACCAGATATCTTTGCTTCTTTATTTAAAGAAAAAGAACAAAATTATACTTCAGTTGACTTGAAGGACATTCCATTCGATCACCTGGAAGTCAATCTTTAGAGAGGAGATAGTATTACAAATGCTACTTTCTCAACTCATGGACTTAGAACATTTTCACCTTTTTCTTCTCTATCTTATCTTATCTTTGAGCCTAGACTCTTATTTATTCCTTTCACAACTTCACTTGTGCTCATGGACACACTTTATCTTCTTTCACATAGTCACTCATTTATCTAAGATCTATGCCTCACTACTTCCTTATCTCTTTCATATATGATCTTCTATTCTGCCACATCTCATAGTATACACATGCATCACTTCCTCCATGTATATCATATATGTTATGCTTCTCTTCTATTTCATGGCTATGTTGATACACATGTTCTCCTCATATAGATATAGGATATCGGTAGATTCGGTGCAAACATGTACATACCCTATGTAGTATATAAACCCCCAATACAGTGGTCAAGGGACTTCAGTTTAGTTCCTCTTGGTCTTTCCCTATCAACTCTCCTCCTATTGAGTAGCCTGAGATTTATTCACTTTGATTAGTGAGTTTTCTAGGTTGTTTCACCCTCAGGTTTTAGAGGAGAGAGCTGAATCAAAATGGCTAGTTGGAGGGACCAGCAATATTCATACCATTATCCACCTTCTTGCACCATCTGGCATTGGCAGTAGTGGACATAGCATCTGAATCAGGTGATTGAGCATGTAATGTGTGTTCTTCAGTGATTTTGATGTAGTTGATAATGATGTCATCAATGACAACAGGGTTTTCTTCATTGGTTAAGCAAAGAAAGGTGTGGATGGCATTAATGAAAGAATCTCCCTCTATAGCATTGACCCATCTTTTACCCTTATCAGGCCTTGACCTCTGTCACTGAAAAATGCCTGAGGGAGCCTAATTCCTCTGTTAGGAAGAGCCTCCTTGTCTATCCTGGTTACTATCTTGGTTATTGTTATGACCCTTTCTATGACTACCTCTTCTACCACACTTGCATTCCTGCTGAGTAGGATGCTACTGCTGATTGGAGGAGTTCCAGCTAGATGTGGGAGAATTTTCTCTACCATAAAGTCCACTTCAGTTGTAGTCTGGACAATAGTTGAATGGAATTGACTGAAATTGGGAGAAAGTTTTGAAAGTAACATCATGGTGCAGAAATTGTTGGGAAGGTTTAGACTGGTGCAGGACATCTGGGCATAGAGCCCAATAAGCATGTTGATATCCTCTATGATACAATATGAGGAGAGGGGAAGATTTATGGCTTCATGGAAGAGCCAATACTGGCCTGCAATTCCAGTCATGCCATACAGATCTTCAAGTGTCCAGTAGAGCTTCCTGGTAAGAGATGGATGAGTTTCAGTGCTATCTGTGCTATAGTTCCAGAAGACATGTGTGTTCTGGATGTGGGGATCAATGTAAAGGGACATGATCCCATTGGTGCACTTGTCAAAAATATCTCATTTCTGAATATTCTCATTTATTGTTTGAGTTAAGCAGAGATAGGTGCCATCAATGAGACCCCAAAGACTCTGGGTCTCAAAAAGAGAACACATATCACTGTTCTAGATATGCCAGTTGGCATTGCCAGTGAGAATAGAGATGTTCTTGGTGATTTGGGAATCGAGTTTGAAGTCAAGAGCAGTGGAAGGTAGAGCAGTCATAGTAGGAGTTCTTCAGATAGTATAAGAATGTATTATGGTTCATTACCTCCACAAGAATACTCAATGGACTTAGTCATTTTTCCTTTCTTTTTCCAATCTAAATCTCTAGTCATTTCTTCTTTTAGTTATATTGAACACATATAGAACATATGTCTTCCCACATTCATTTCTGCTTCCTCTTTTCTTCTCTTCCTCATATTCTTCATTTCCCTATGGCTATGCTACAGCCTTGCTTCTTTACTTCTCTTCCATTCTTATGCCTCTTGCATTACAAAGGCTATGCTTTTTATTTTCATTCTACTAATAGCATATGTCCCTCTTATTAGCTTATCTCTAGGATTATGGGTATTTCTATTAGTAGTAGATAAGGACCAAACATGTACATATAAGCCTATGAGTATATAAACCTCAAGGGCTAAGCTGGACGTTCTTCAGTTTAGTTCACTTGGTCTTTCCTCCAAAGTCCAACCATTCTATTCCAGTCCTCCCTTCCTTAGTTTGAGTAGTACCTGATTGTCTTAGGACTTTTGAGTGTTCTAGAATGTCTATCAAATCAAAGGTATCAGCGAAGTTAAATGGAGTTTTCTTAGCTGATGAGAAAAAAAATAAGAGAGATTTGTCATTAGATAAGTTATCTGGTGTCTCTGAGTCATCTTCTCCTAGATATTTGTCAACTTCCAATGTTTTTTCATGGGAATGATCTGATTTATCTCCATGGGAATGATTTGAGATATCTTCATGGGAATCTCCTTGTCCTCCTTCGGATATATCCATGATTTATTGTTGACTTTCTTCAGAATTTTTAGTAGAAATCTGGAGCAAGCATTGTTGCTCAAGCTCACAATACCATTGTAGCATTAGATATACAGTGATTTCTTCTAGTACAGTAAATAGAAAGTCCTTAAAGTAGTATTCATTGAACACTATGGAGTCTTCTAGGTCTACTGTCTACTGATCACAGGTAAAAAATGAAAAAAGTCCAAAGAAACTATCAGAAAATACAAAGAAATTGATCTAGGCTAAAGAATATCCATCTTATATATAGTTCTTAGCATAAGATTCACTGAGATAGTGAGGCATTGGCCACACTCCACAGGGAATGTCCTACATCACATTACTGAGCAACTTGAGAAGGAGGGAAAACTCCTTCATCCTCTGCAGTTTCTTCTTCAGCCCTTTGCCTTGAATGCTCATAGGGTCTAGGCCTAGGAGCTCCAGGACTTCCTCAGCAAGCTTCTTGAGCTCTTGCATTGTCAAGCTCAAGGTTGAGTCAACAGTTTCCAACAATGAGCTCATAGAATTCATGGGTATAGTAAATAACTGTCTGTCTATAGTCCCAGACAAGGGTGGTGGCTGAGTTAAGGTAATGCTCTAAGTTCTGGACCATGTATGAGTAGACATTGAAAAAGGCGGAAGTGGAGATTATAGAGATAGAAGTGGCATCTCATTTTAATGTTGAAGAGCTAGTTCTAGTGGCATTGATTGGGGACAGTATACTAGGTGGATATATTCAATTGTTCCATTAGGCGATAGCCCCTCTTGGTGGGGACTACATCCTGGTTCCAATTCTCATGGCATAGAGAAACAGCCCAACTATCATTGAGAATAAAGTTAGGCTTGAAGGCATCAAAAAGATTTTCAGGATAATGTGCAGCAGGAAAATGCTCATACTGGAGGATTTTATAACCTCCAAGATAGACAGGGATGTCAACACAGTCTTCATATATAGGATATGGCAAGGGCCAGCCTGCTGACTCAAAGATGGAAGCTAATGATTCATTATAATAGGTGAATGTCTCAGCCATTATTAGATGACCAGAGAGATGCTGGTTGTCAATAGGACTGCTAAGAGCAATCTCACCACAAAGAATATGAATAGGGTAAATATAGCATTTGAGAAGGTATATAGATTATGGTAGAAGGTTATTGTTGAGGGATATGAGAGCCAGAAACTCACACTAGATGAGCTGGCCTATCCTCTCCTATCTCTCCCGGATGATTTGCTTGTAACTCTTCTGAACTAAGATCAGATAAAGAAGGTTCATGTATAGTGAGATCATCTGTTTATCTATCTACTCATTGAGTGGAATAATATCCTTCAGCATTGGCACCATTGTCATCATGCAAAGGGTTCCTTTACAAGGGGATTGGAGAAGATGGCAGAATTGGCCAGATGGTTGGGAAAACCCATTCTCAATGCTATATGCCATTTGAGGAGTTAGATGAGAATGGAGGATATGGATAAGGAGTTGGGTTTTATCTGTGAGAAGCTAGTAGCTCAACTCTTGGAGTATAAGGAGAAGGAGATGGAGTGGAAATTTGAGAGAAAGCAGCATAATAAGATCTCTGGGAGCATGAGAAAGGAGGCGGAGTTTCAAGGGTAGATGGTAGCTATTCAGAAATGTCACTTTGGAAACTTCTGGTTGGTAACTGTCCCTATAAATAGATGAAGTATGGATTGGTAACTCCACAGTCTCTGTATGCTTGACCTTATGTCAGCCAATGATCTTAACAGCCAATGCAAGAATATAATGATAATGGAGAAGAGTTGGCTCCAGCTGAGGTTTCAGCAACAATTCTATCAAGTGTTGTGGGAGTAAAATGAGAATAATAATCCAGGTAATTGATATGCTTACAACTTGGACAAATTTCTCCTTCTTCGAGTCTGAAGCCCTTTTATACTGTGTCCTGTTCCCATAACACTTGATAGAATTGTTGCTGAAACTGTCTGAGTGATAGCTTGGACCATGTGAAATCATTGGTTTGGCAGATCCAAACACAGTAAAATTAAGACTTTCTTGCACTTTGAGAATTCATCCCATATTCAATGTTAACTATATTAAACCCTACTGTGAGACCCTTGAGGGGCAATCTATATCATGGCCAGGGCCAGTAAATGTTTTGGAAGACAGAGACAATGAATGGAAAGTTGACTACATTATGGACAGCCACTTGTGGCAATGTAAACTTGAATATCTTGTGCACTGGAAGGGCTATGATGAAACAGACCATACATGGGAACCTAAGACTAATCTCTCTAATGCAAAAGAAAGCATAAGAGAATTCCACCTTAAAAACCCAGCAGCACCTTGGGCCCTCTCCATTGACAAGAAATATTTTGCTTATCTTTTTGAAAAATATCACAAAAACTTTACCAAACATTCAAATGAACCCTTTAGTCACCTAGAAGTTGACTTATAGAGAGGGGATAGTGTTATGGTTCATTACCTCCACAAGTACAATCAATGGACTTAGTCATTTCTTTTCTCTTTCCCGATTGAAATCTCCAGTTATTTCTCCTTTTAGTTATATTGAACATGTGTTGAACATATGTCTTCTCATGTTTATTTCTGCTCCTTCTTTTCTTCTTCTCCTTATGTTTTACTCATGTTCTTTATTTCTGTATGGCTATGCCATAGCCTTGCTTCTTTCACTTCACTTCTATTTTTATGCCTCATATATCACAAAGGCTATGCTTTTTATTTCTGTTCTACCAATAGCATATGTCTCACTTATCACTTATTTTCTAGGGTTATGGGTATTTTCTTTTGCAGTAGATAAGAACCAAATATATACATACAAGCCTATGAGTATATAAACCCCAAGGGCTAAGCTAGACATTCTCCAGTTTAGTTCACTTGATCTTTCCTCCAAAGTTCAACCATCCTATTCCAGTTCTCCTTCCCTAAGTTTGAGTAGCATCTGATTGTCTTAGAACTTTCAAGTGTTTCATTTAGCTCCATTGAGCTTGTCAATAAGCTGAGAGATTAATAGAAGTGGATAGTTATTTTTGACGGTATGCTTATTTAGCTAGTGATAGTCTTAGACCATCCATTTCTTGCTATCTTTCTTTGGGACAAAGAATATGGGGGAGATTTGAGGAGATTTAGAGGGTCAAATATACCCTTTCTTGAGTTGGTCATCAATAAAGTTGCTGACTTTCTTCTGTTCTTCAACTGAAAGAGAGATTATTCTTCCTTTCTTAGGAGAGAATGTGTTCTTCAGATCTATCATATGATCCCATGGCTTGTGTGTCGGCATCCATTCTGAGTCATGTTTTGAAAATATTTTTAGAAAATCATGAAATTCTTTTGGGACTAATTCTTCAGGGGTCTTCTCAATTTTAGCCAGCTTTTCTATTGCTGCTCTTATGATATGTGCTAAATATATACCTTCTTCCTCTTCTTTCTCAAGAACCCTTAGGAATGTCATCTTTTCTTGTAATAGATAGCAAGTTCTTGGGCATCTGGTCATCTTGACTTTACCCTTAGACCAGTCAATCATAGAATTGTGCTTTTTCAGCCAGGTATAACCTAATATGATCTGATTCTTGCCAAGATCTGTTACTTCAGCCATTACACGTTCTCTGTGTCCTTCATAATCTATAATTATCTCAGCAGAGTATGTGATATCTCCTGCTGAGTTCTCAGTTCCATCTACATTGAATACTGGTATATGGTTTCTAAGTGGGGTGAGAGAGATTTTATTATTTTGTGCCCATTAGTGATCTATAAATATCATATTTGCACCGCTATCCAGTAGTGCTTCTACTTGTATAAAAGTTTTCTTCTTAGATAGAGAGACTTTTATTTTTGTCACAATCTTCCATAATAGTTTTACAGATTAAACACATACTTCTTCTGGGATTTCTTCTTCTTCAGTTTTTTATGAGGTTTTGTAAGCAGAATTAAGCATTGGATTTAAGCCCGGACCAAGCTTCAGACTGGCTGAAGGCCCCACTTGGCATTGTGATAAGTTATTTTCTTCTTTGATTTCTTCAATATTTAATATAGAATATCTATTTGTGTCTCTCTGAACACCCAGATTATTCAGAGAGCATGGCCTTTTCCCTTTTCCTCAACCAATTTCATATTGTAAAAGTATGTCTTCATCTTATCAAAGAATATACTGCAGACTTAGGAGGGAATTTCATTTTAAGAAGTGATCTGGCAGACAGATCTTGTCTTGGAGCACTTCTTTTTGTGCTTCCCACTGACCCACTTGTATTCTGTACACATGATCTTTTCCTTTTTACAGTCTTTGATCATATGGTTGCTGTCACAATTAAAACATTTTGGGGTATTCTCTGTCTTAGTGGTATCTGTTACAAATGGTACAGTTCTTACCTTTCTTCCTCTACACTTTTACTTACTTCACTACGTTTCAGTTTCATTTTGGACTTAGTCGAATTTCTTGTACAATAGTCACATGACTGATCACGTGATCTGATCACATGACCTAGTCACGTGACACGGACCACTCTTTCCACTTAGTCATATATGCTTAGTCTTGCTTACTCATTCTTGCTTACCTTTTCTTACTAAGACTGCTGTGCCGCAGTCAGCATTACTCATCATTACTCATCCTTTCTATTGCTCTTACTCAGCTACTGCGCATTGCTGTACGCTCTACTTTTGCTATTGGCTAGTAGATAAGGTTCATACCAAATAGCTACAAACACACCAATAGTATATAAGCCAGGAGTCTGAAGGGCGTCCCCCTCAGTCTTGTTCTCCTGGAGTTCTCCTCATAAGCTCTCCTGCAGCCTGACTACCTTATTGTTCTAGCAAAGCATCTCAAGCGCTACAGGTGAGTGATTGAGTGTTTCATTAGAACAAGACTATACTAACCTTCCCTTTGCAGATTAGCTACCTGCAAAGCCAAGCTACTTGAACTTGAACTAGTCAATTGATAGTATCCAACTCGATAGCAATAACAAGTAAGAACCTTCCCACGTGTAGGGTTAAGGGCGAAATCTAATAACAATTAACTAGTGTCTTACATCCCGCCCATTGATTTCTTCCCCGAGTTTCTTACCGAAGAAGAAAGGGTTGCACGCCTTCTCGTACCAATCGTCCCTCCTCCTCGTGCCTACAGTCCTACCTTAAGCGAGATCGACAACCTCCTTTATCCATCTCGTTCTCCCAGCCCTGTCCAGGTCTCTATCGGACCAAACAGACTCATTCTACCACCACTCCCAGACATTGACCCAAACGACCACCCTATCCTCCTACAACCCGACTCCCCTCTATCCCGTTCTCCTAGTCCCGCCGTCAGCGACGTCGAACCTTACGACAGGTTCAACCCACAAAATCTACAAAGACATCTGAACATCCTCGTAAGCTTCCCACTACCAGACATCAGGCCGAAGCTTACCAAACCTCGTCAGAACCCGCTCGATCTTGAAGCCGAGCATCATCTCCCAGAGTATAAGGAGCGGAACCCAATCCTAGAACCCCTTCCCCTCCTTCCCGAACCAGTTAATTGGGCTCCCCTAGGCCCCCGATTTCAACGGGCAAATCTACGACCGATTCGCCCCTTCTCCATTGAATCTAAAGTAAACTTCATAAGGTACTATTTCCAACACGTCGCGCCCCACACTCCACCAGCTGACCGTTGGATTCTATCTCGATATTTTCTCAGAGCAACACCAAACGAGATTATTGGCGAAAGACCTGTCCCTGAGGCTAGCGGATCGCGAAATAATATTCCACCAGAACGGGGTCAGGCTAGAAAGACTACAAAGAAAAGAAGGGTACATAGAAAGGACAGTACCTATAAAAGTCATATTCCTCGTTCTCGTCTCCCTAGGGTATCAAGTAGGATTAGGTTACTGGTCCCTCTTATTCCTCCTCACAGGGGCCTACCTTATCTTAGGCCAACAAGTAGTCTCAGGAGACCTGAACGGTTCCTGTGAAATTACCTATACCTTGTACAAAATACATCCAGTTGTTCCTCCCCAGGACTTAAATCAAGAGTCAGAGTCAGAAGAAGAAGAAGAAGAAGAAGAAGAAGTAATTCCAGTTAGAGTTAGGCCTCCCACTCCTACCTACCCAAGAGAAATAAGGCCTCCTACTCCTCCTAATCAAAGTCAAGTCTCTCCTCCTTATTCACAAAGAGAAGACTCAGAGTCGTCAGAACCCTCGATTTTCCCTTCTGCACGAAATTTTCCTCGGATAAACCAATTTTCCGTTTACGGCATCTCAGTCGCCGATCGTTCCGCACCGCCTCCTTACCAAAGAAGGAATCCAATCGCTGAAACTCCAGACTCGCAATCAGAAAACTAGTTAAACATGTCTCACGGAACAGACGTATCCGATCTCATTGACGCGCTTAACGCGCTAACTTTAGAACAATCAGCGGCTAATACCGAAAAGAAGAAAGACGTAACCAAGAAGATAGCTGATCCAGGTTATTGGGATGGAAGCCGCCCATCTTTCCGCCTATGGTGGCTAAGAATAAAGTTATGGGCCAATCAACAACATTGGGAAACCAATCAGCTCCGCACCGTGGCAATCCTCTCACGGATGAACGGAAAAGCCTCTAGATTTGCACTCCTAACATTGGAAGCATGCGAAAGAAACGAGAACATTCCCACGGGAACTCCCCCGATCATCCCAGGAGATCGTGCATGGTTAACGTTAACAGAGCTAGAAACCAAAGTTAAAGAATTCTTCCAAATAGATGTGCTTGCACATGAAAGTTTGAAGAAATTGGAATCTCTCAAACAAGGATCTATGGACATTCATTCCTTCTCGCAACTCTTCAGCATTCTCTTCCGAGAATTGGGAATCTCCGAAGAGCATGGTTTAACCATTCTAAAGAAAGCAGTCGACTTCCGCATCTATCAGCAACAGATTCTAAATATGACAGAAGCTAAAACCGTACAAGAGCTTCTGAGCAACTATGTGGACATCGGCAGAACTTATGAGCGAATGAAGCTAGAACGCTCAACCGGAAACCCGTTCCGTTCTACTTTCGGAAATTCATCATACCCGTCCAGTTCACGCTCACCGCCTCAGCCGAAATTTACCGAATACGGCTTACAACCAGGTCGAGGCGCACCCATGGACATTGGTGCTGCAAATAGACCTTCCCTAAGAGGCAAATGCTTTAATTGTCTTGGTCCACACCTCGCAAGCGATTGCAAGAAACCCTCCACACGATGCCGAAGCTGTGGTTGGTCACGAGGTGAACACAAGAACAATTGCAGAAACTACAAAGGAAAGAGCACACGTCAAGCTCGAACCTTGAACACAGACCCTGAAGAATCTCACGAAACAGAAATAGAATTCAATGAGATGAAGGCCTCCTTCTTGGAGATAGAACCAGAAGGAAAGGGAAAAGCCAAAGCGGTCTAGACGAACTGGGTGTCCAGATCGCTAAACCCAACAAGAATCAATCTAACAATAGTCTAACAGGGTCTCATTCAAGTGAGCTCGGCCGGGACTTGAAACCGGTGCTTAATTCCGTTAACACAATAGACAACAAAATCCCAGAACAGATTCGTATTCGTGGAAACAATTCCAGAGATATCACATTATCTATCAGCATAGCGCCTATTAATAGCAAACGATTTGTATCCGCAGAAGCCCTGCTGGACTCAGGTGCTAACACGATATTCATAGACCAATCTTGGGCCGAAAGGCACAAGTTACCCTTGCTACCCCTTCGTCACCACCTACCAGTGTACAATGTCGACGGATCTAGGAACTCCGCCGGAGACATCACACACTATGCGGAGATAATCATAGATTACCAAGGTCATCGCGAGAAGACCACGGCCGAAATAACCAATCTCGGAAAGAACCAGGTTATTCTAGGATACACATGGTTAAAGAACCATAATCCTGAAATAGATTGGTCACAAGGCAAAGTCCTCATGACACGTTGCCCCAGCACTTGTCAAAACCTTAGGGCAAAGCCTTCCTTCTCACGGTACATAGAAGAACAAGAACGTGTCGCATTTGATCACGTATACGCTCTCAAACGGGAAAATCCTGAAAAGAATAAACCTGCTGAGAAATCTCCGGAAGAACTTGTTCCCCGTGCCTATCACAAGTTCATCCACCTGTTCAAGAAGAAAGAATCAGAGCGTATGCCCACACGTAAACCATGGGATCACGCAATAGATCTCAAAGACACCTTCGTGCCGAAGAAAGGCCGATTAATCCCCTTATCCCCACAAGAACAAGAAGAAGTCAGTGCTTTTATCGATGATCAACTCCAAAAGGGTTACATCCGCCGCTCTACATCCCCGCAGACTTCTCCTGTGTTCTTCGTGCCAAAGAAAGATGGAAAGAAGCGCATGGTACAGGATTACAGATACCTCAATGAACACACGGTGAAAAACAATTACCCGCTACCTCTGATATCCCAATTGGTCGATAAGCTAAAAGGAACTAAACTATTTACCAAGATGGATCTCAGATGGGGTTACAATAATATCCGTATCAAAGAAGGCGATGAATGGAAAGCCGCTTTCGTTTGTCACCGAGGTTCTTTCGAACCGTTGGTCATGTATTTTGGACTCTGTAATTCCCCCGCCACATTCCAGACCATGATGAACGAAATATTCACAGACATGGAAGACACCGTAGTTGTCTACATTGACGACATCATGATCTTTACCAAGACAGATGACGTAAAGAAACATGAGAAAGTAGTTCTCAAAGTTCTCGCACGCCTAGAAGAGAACGACTTATTCATCAAACCAGAGAAATGCCACTTCCATACCAAAGAAGTTGAATTTCTTGGCATGACAATAACCCCCGAAGGCATCAAAATGGATGATGACAAAGTCAAGGCTATTACCGAATGGCCAACTCCCACTACAGTCCGCGGAGTTAGAAGTTTCTTAGGACTAGCCAACTTCTACCGCCGCTTTATTCAAGAGTATGCGCAGGTCGCACGACCGTTGAATGACCTTACCAAGAAAGACACCCCTTTCTCATGGAAAGAGTCACAACAAGAAGCGTTTGACACGCTAAAAAGGAAATTCACTACCGCTCCTATTCTTGCTTTCCCAGACAATGATAAGAAATTCCGCCTAGAAACAGATGCATCTAATTTTGCAACTGGAGCCGTTCTATCTATAGAACAAGATGGTAAATGGCACCCAGTCGCATTCTCTTCCCACTCCATGTCACCAGAAGAACGTAACTATCCAATCGCAGACAAGGAGATGCTAAGTGTTATCCGAAGTCTAGAACAATGGAGACACTATCTAGAAGGTGCAAAACAGGAATTTGAAATTTGGAACAACCATGCAAACCTTCAATGGTTTATGCAACAGCAAGATCTAAACAGACGACAAGCCAGATGGTCTCAGTATCTCTCTCGTTTCAATTTCAAATGGATCCACAAAGCCGGAATACAAATGGGAAAAGCCGATGCTCTCTCTAGAAGAGAAGATCACGCAAAAGGAATAGAAGATGACAATAAGCAGGTCTTAGTCATACCGCCAGAACAAATAGCCGCCACATCAGTGCACATAGCCACAGATAGTGACGACATTCTGGAAAAGATAAAGAAAGCAACATGGAAAATTCTAGAATCAGAAGCCATCAAACTTTGCAAGGAACATAACATCTGCACAGAGAAAGATGAACTTCTCTACGACAAGAAAAACCGGATCTTCGTGCCGAATGATCAGGATCTTCGCATGGAAATCATACGTTTACATTATGATACTCCTGTTGCCGGACATCCAGGAATAGATCGAACACTAGAACTGCTACAGCGTAGCTATACTTGGCCTGGAATGCCCACGCTAGTCAAAGACTATGTCTCACGCTGCGATAGATGCGCACGCTTCAAAGGCATCAATACTGCACCCGCTGGAAAACTGTTACCATTGGAAATTCCGGATCTTCCATGGGAACACGTCAGTGCAGACTTCATGACAGATTTCCCAGAATCAAATGGATTCGATTCCATTCTAGTTGTCGTTGATCGATTCTCCAAAGAAGTCGAATTCATTCCCTGCACCAAATCTGTCAACGCCTTACAAACAGCTAGACTGTATCTCACACACGTATGGAAGCATCATGGACTTCCTAAAACAATAGTATCGGACCGAGTGGACCGCACCCGCATCCCAAGCGGAAAGACTTATATAAACGTCTCGGCATCACGCCTAAACTCTACCGCGCGGCATCCGCAAACAGATGGACAAACAGAACGCATGAATAGAGATCTACAACAGTATCTCCGACTATTCACCGCAGAAAAACAACACGAATGGTCAGAATGGTTGCCAATTGCGCAATTCTCATATAACTCAAAAAGACAAACTTCTACACAGAAAACTCCCTTTTCAGTCACACGCACATATGAACCAAAAATAGGAATAG
>JBBPTH010000124.1:0-46690 GCA_038094055.1 Chalciporus sphaerocephalus | reverse complement strand
TGGCCTAGTGCAGGTAGTGTTATTTTGGTGATGTTGCATCTCTACCTATTTGATACACTTATCTTCATTTCATACCTACAGAGCGATCTAGCCATTATCAAGACTTCTAACTAGGCTAGATCGACTCCCCACCTTTACTATGCCTATTCCCCCACTTACAGGACTTGTCTAGCTTCATCCCTTCGTCCTACACATACAAGGTATTGCCTTTGACATTTGTTTCATACTTGACAGCTGGCACTTGTTTCAGAGTGACAGCTGATACTTGTTTCATCCTTTTATAGTTGAAACATGCTTCACCTTTTAATAGCTAAAACATGTTTCACTCTTTGACAGCTGTGGCTTGCTAGTTGACAGCTTGTTTACTAGTCTTTGTTTAGAGTACTCAAACACCCAGAGTCCGCTTTCTGAGAACCCTTGGTTACTCACAGTGGACTCTAGGTGTGTAGGCTCATTGTACTTCGTTCAATTCACTTGGTTACTCACAGTGGACTCTAGTCTACAGTCTTGTGAAGCTCAGTACCACTCCTTGAGTGGTTATTTCGCTCTCAGAGGCACTTTGTGCTTAACAAGTACTGCCTAGACATGCTCGAACGGTTTGGTATGTCCAGCTGCAAGCCAGTGACCACCCCCATGGATCCAGGAGCTCGTCTCTCTCGCTCCCAGTGCCCTCAGACGCCAGAAGACCTCGATTTCATGCGCTCAGTCGACTACCTAGGTGCTATTGGCTCACTACAGTACCTTGCTACCTGCACTAGACCAGATATTGCCTACTCTGTCAGTGTCCTTGCTCGTTTTAGTGGCAATCCAGGTGTAGCCCATTGGAACGCAGTTAAGCACCTCTTTCGCTACATCCAAGGCACTAAATGTTATTTTGGTGATGTTGCATCTCTACCTATTTGCTACACTTATCTTCATTTCATACCTACAGAGCGATCTAGCCATTACCAAGACTTCTAACTAGGCTAGATCGACTCCCCACCTTTACTATGCCTATTCCCCCACTTACAGGACTTGTCTAGCTTCATTCCTTCATCCTATACATGCAAGGTATTACCTTTGACATTTGTTTCATACTTGACAGCTGGCACTTGTTTCAGAGTGACAGCTGATACTTGTTTCATCTTTTTATAGTTGAAACATGCTTCACCTTTTAATAGCTAAAACATGTTTCACTCTTTGACAGCTGTGGCTTGCTAGTTGACAGCTTGTTTACTAGTCTTTGTTTAGAGTACTCAAACACCCAGAGTCCGCTTTCTGAGAACCCTTGGTTACTCACAGTGGACTCTAGGTGTGTAGGCTCATTGTACTTCGTTCAATTCACTTGGTTACTCACAGTGGACTCTAGTCTACACTCTTGTGAAGCTCAGTACCACTCCTTGAGTGGTTATTTCGCTCTCAGAGGCACTTTGTGCTTAACAGGCTATATCGCTCTGTAGGTATGAAATGAAGATAAGTGTAGCAAATAGGTAGAGATGCAACATCACCAAAATAACATAGATGAGCCTTTATCAGTTATCACCCTTGATCTTATCTAAAGGAAGGTTCTTACTCTTTATTAGTATGAGTACTGGTTTACTCACTTCAAGATCAAGTGGTTTGGTTTGCAAGTAGCTAATTTGCAAGGGGAAGGTTAGTAAAGTCTTGTTCTAATAAAACACTCAATAACTCACCTAGAGCGCTGAAGTGCTTGAATCAGAACAATAGAAGTAGTCAGGCAAGTAGAGAGCTAATAAGAAGAACTCTAGAAGAACAAGACTGAGAGAAATATTCTTTAGACTCTTAGTTCATATACTATTAGTGTGTTTGTATCTATTTGATATGAACCTTAACTACTAGTCAATAGCAAAAGTAGAGCATACAGCAATGCATAGTCTTGCACAGTAAGCTGAGTAAGAACAATAGAAATGATGAGTAATAATTAACTGTAGTGCAGCAATCTTAGTAAGAAATGTAATCAAGAATGAGTAATCAGAAGTAAGCATATATGAGTAAGTAGAAGAGTAGCCCATATCATGTGATCAGATCACGTTATTAAGTCACATGACTATTGTACAAGATATTCAACTAAGTCCAAAAGTAAAGCTGAGTCAAGTGAAAGCATAGACAAGTAAGTAAAGTGTAGGATAAAAAAGGTAAGAAATGTGCCGTTTGTAATAGGCATGAACAAATTCCTACTAGATCTAGAATACTATCTTTGGGAACTCACCAACACATCACATTATCTCTCTTCTGTCATTGAATATACAACCATCTAATCCACACCCTCTCCTTCTAGCAAACTCTTTATCTTCAAAGAAGAAGCTGTAGTACATCAAATGGAAGTAACTTACTTATGGGAAAACTTGCTGCTAGCAAGAATATACGCCCTACTGCCAGATCACCCATGTTATCATAAGACATGCAATAACTATCATTGCCTTGGACACTGTCATCTTCACTGTCTGATCTACTAATATCCTGGTTATATTGCTTTCAATAGGCCCCTAGACACATCCAGGCTAACTGTTCTCATTATAGCATCTTTAGCAGAGTTTATTTTACCTGGTGTAATACCCCTTCCTATAATTTTTCTTTCCATCAATAACCCTATTGTCACTCTCCTCCAGTTGCTCCTCCTATGTCTAACTCTGACAATGAAGATTAGGACAATCACTATGATAGCATGGCCTATGCCAATATGATGGGTTCTCTGGATCTCTCAGAACAAGACTTTTACTAGAGTCATCCTCATTGGTGACTTGATTCTAGTATGGGGATAATGTTATGATCTTGTATTTACCCTACATCTTTTCCCTTTCATCTCCCATTGTAACTAAATCCTAGTCGCAAATTCTAGTCCTACCTAAGTAGACCTTTTGTTCAATTTCCTTTGTGTCAGCTGACTTTATTTGTAACTACATCATATTTTCTTGCTGAATATCATTATCATATCATCTCCACTTATCAATCATGTTATTGATAAGCATATTATATGATATTTCTCAACCTATACAGTATACTTTATTCTTGCTTTTCTCTTGTCTTCCTTTTAGAATCCTTGGTCCATGCTCACCTTTTATAGTATAAAAGGATGCCCATTTTCTATCTAATACTCCAAGCTAGATCTATACAGCCAATATAAAAGTATCTGTAGTCTCAATCCATTTGCCTTTGCTCTTGATACCTTCTGTGAAATCCCTTGTTGCCATTACATCAAGAAATCTACTTTGGTGAGGACTTCATAGCTATCTACTCCTCTGAACCCTTGCTAGGACTTCTTGTCACTAGCTTCCTCAACTCTAGTATAGATAACCCATCATGAGTACCAGCTAAACTCAGACTGGCTATGACCTTTGCTGCATCTACACTTCACCTTTCCAAGGTCAAGCATAACACATTGAATACATTATGCACTCTCATGGTATGTGGCAGGCAGAGTTTGATTATATTGCTTCCTTTGAAGCTGATAATTTCATATGGGCCTAACCATTTCTTCAAAAGTTTCTTTGAAGGTTGTGGAAGTTTTAAGCTATTTGTGCTAAGCCAAACTTTGTCTTCTATCTTGTATTATGGAGCTTCTGATCTATGTTTATTTGCTTAGGTTTCCATATGTTTTTGTGCTTTTTCTAGATTTTCTTTTGTTTCTTTTAAGGTTTGTTTGATTTCATCAGCGAATAATGAAGTAGCAAGTGCTTTAGACATGTGATTTTCTATTCCTATTTTTGGTTCATATATGTGGGTAATACTAAATGGGGATTTCTATATGGAAGCTTGCTTTTTTGAGTTATATGAGAATTGTGCAATTGTTAACTATTCTGACTATTCATGTTGTTTTTCAGTGGTGAATAGTCACAGATATTGTTGTAGATCTCTGTTCATACATTTGATTTGTCCATCTATTTGTAGATAACACATGGTAGAGAGTTTAGGCATGATGCCAAGACATTTGCATAAGTCTTTCATCACTTATGATATAAATTGTGGAACTTTTTCTGAAACTATTATTTTAGAAAGTCTATGATACTTCCATACATGTGTGAGGTACAGTCTAGCTATTTGTAAAGCATTGACAGATTTAGTATAGGGAATGAATTTGACTTCTTTGAAGAATCAATCAATAACTGTTACAAACGGTACACTTCTTACCTTTCTTATCCTACACTTTCACTTACCTGTCTACGCTTTCACTTGACTCAGCTTCACTTTTGGACTTAGTCGAATATCTTGTACAATAGTCATGTGACTTGATCACCTGACCTGATCACCTGACACTTGTCACATGACACGGACTATCTTTCTGCTTACTCATATATGCTTACTCTTGATTACTCATCCCTGATTATCTTTCTTACTAAGACTGCTGCGCTGCAGTACATTCTTACTCATCATTTCTATTGTTCTTACTCAGCTTGCTGCACAAGGCTATGCCTAACTGCGCATTGCTGTATGCTCTACTTATGCTATTGGCTAGTAGTTAAGGTTCATATCAAATAGGTACAAACACACCAATAGTATATAAACCAGGAGTCTGAAGGGCATTCCCCTCAGTCTTGTTCTCCTGGAGTTCTCCTCATCAGCTCTCCACTTGCCTGACTACCTTATTGTTCTGACTCAAGCACTTCAGCGCTCTAGGTGAGTTGTTGAGTATTTCATTAGAACAAGACTATACTAACTTTCCCCTTGCAGATTAGCTACCTGCAAGCCGAATCTACTAGATATTGAAACAAGTACTTGAATTGACAAAGAGTAAGAACCTTTCTTTGGATAAAGGTCAAGGGCAATATCTGACAAGGCTTACCACTAGTGTCTCACTTCAACAACCCTGCCTACAACATCTACACCATCTACGGAGCAGACAGCCGTGTTCTAGAAGGGATCCAGGATTCCAATGACCAAGAACTTATCCCACAGCCTGATACCCCGCTCTCTTGCTCATCTAGTCCTGCCCGCGGAAGCATGGGCCCCTACTTGCACTTTGATCCCACCGACCTACTTGGTCGTCTTCAATTTCTTGTAAGAATTCCACTACCTGCTAGAAACCCAAGGTTTAACCTACCCCGTCAGAACTCTCTTGACCCCGAAGTCGAGAATCACATCATAGATTATAGGGATAGATTCGATCCCTACTACCTATTCCAGCAACCACCCCCCAAACTGGCTGAGCCAGTTGACTGGGCTCCCCTAGGTCCCATATTCCAACCAGCCCTCTCCGAACCGGTCCCACAATTCCCAATCCAAAGTAGGATCCATTTCCTCATTCACTATTTCCAACACATCTCATCACACACACCACCAGATCTGTATTAGGATTTATCTCAACATTTTCTCCGAGCTACAACAGAGGAGATTGCTGGCGAAGGATCTGTTCTTCTGAATCGCGGACCGAGAACTAGCATACCACCAGAACAGAGTCTAGTTAGAGAGAATAGGAAGAAGAGAAGGATACGTAGAAAAGACACTACCTATAAGAGTAATACTCCTCGCTCTCGCCTCTCTCACACTGCAACTAGGATTAGGGTACTTGTACCTCCCATACGCCCTCATCGTGGCCTACCTAGTCTTAGGCCACAAAGTAGTCTCAGGAGACCTCTGCAGTTCCATTGAAATAACATACACTATCTTTAAAATCCATCCTATTGCCCCTGAACAAGAAGTAGAACAAGAGTCAGAAGAAGAAGAAGAAGAGGTAGAACCTATTCCAGTCAGAGTCAGACCTCCTACTCCAGCCAATCAAACACAAGTTTCTCCTCCTTATTCTCAAAGAGAAGAATCAGAAGCATCAGAACGCTCATTTTTCCCTGCTCTATGAAATTTACCCCAGGTAAATCAATTTTCCATTTATGGTATCTCCATCGCTGATTGCGCTGCACTACCTCCTTACCAAAGAAGAAATCCTCTTGCCGAGTTACCTGCTCCTGAATCAGAGAACTAGCACACTGGACTGTGTAAACAGATATACCAAACTCACTAGAGACGAAAAACAATGTTTCCAAACTCATAGCACAAACCTTGCTTGTCGTAAATTTTCAAATCCCTATCCAAAGAATTCTGTCTATTTTCAGCTACTCAAATAATCCAGAAAACTCTCAAGAAAACATAAATAAATATGTCTCACAGAACTGATATACAAGACCTCATTGATGTGCTCAATGCGCTAACTTTAGAACAAATGAATACTAATGCAAAAAGAAAGAAAGATATCACTAAGAAGATTGTCGACCCAGGCTATTGGGATAAAAGCTGCCCCTCCTTCTACTTATGGTGGCTCCGAACCAAGCTATGGGCTGCCCAACAAACTTGGGACATAAACCAACTCCGCACCATAGCAATTCTTTCATGGATGAATGGAAAAGCATCCAGATTCGCACTCCTAACACTGGAAGCATGTGAAAGAGATGCTGATATTCCAGTAGAATGACCCCCGATTGCCTCAGGAGATGATGCATGGCTAACAATGGACCAATTAGAAGCCAAGGTCCAAGGCTTCTTCCAGATAGATGTCCTTGCACACGAAAGTTTGAAGAAGCTAGAAACTCTCAAACAAGATTCCATGGACATGCACTTGTTCTCACAGCTCTTCATCATCCTCTTCCAGGAATCAGGAATCTCCGAAGAGCACGGTCTAGCAATACTAAGAAAGGCAATTGACTTCCGTATTTATCAACAACAAGCCCTAAATATGACCCGTGCCAATACCGTTCAAGAACTCCTAAATGATTATGTGACCATTGGAAGAGAATATGATTGAATGAGATTAGAACGATCCACAGGAAATCTATTCCGATCCTACTCTGGGAACATGTCATACCAGAATAACTCTCATCCACCACCTCAGTCAAGGTTTACCAAATGTGGAATACAACCAGGTTGAGGTGCACCCATGAACATTGGTGCTGTGAAGAGACCTTCCTTGAGAGGCAAATGCTATAATTGTCTTAGTCCACATCTCACACGAGATTGCAAACAACCCTCTACACACTGCCGAAATTATGGATGGTCACGAGGTAAACACAAGAACAATTGTAGGAACTACAAAGGAAAGAGCACATGCCAAACTCGAACCTCGAATTCAGATCCTGAAGAATCTCACGATTCACAAATAGAATTTAATGAGATGAAGGCCTCCTTCCTAGAAACAGAACCAGAAAAGAAGGGAAAAGCCAAAGCGGTCTAGATGAACTGGGTGTCCAGATCGCCAAACCCAATAAGAAACAATCCAATAATAGTCTAATGGGGTCTCATTCAAGAGAGCTCGGCCGGAACTTGAAACCAGTGCTTAATTCCGTTACCACAATAAACAACGAAATCCCAGACCAAATCCATATTCATGGAAACAATTCCAGAGAGATTACCCTATCCATCAGCATAGCACCTATTAATGGCAAACAGTTCACATCCGCAGAAGCCCTGCTGGACTCAGATGCTAACACAATTTTCATTGACAAATTTTGAGCCAAGAAGCTCAAATTACCCCTTTTGCCTCTCAGGCACCAATTAGCAGTGTACAATGTCGACGGAAGTAGAAACTCTGCAGGAGACATCACCCACTATGCAGAAATAATCATCGACTACCAAGGACATCGTGAGAAGACAACCGCTGAAGTAACCAATCTTGGAAAGAATCAGGTTATTCTAGGATACACATGGCTAAAGAACCATAACCCAGAAATAGACTGGTCAAAAGAAAAAGTTCTCATGACACGCTATCCAAGAACCTGTCAAAACCTTAGACCAAAACCCTCATTCTCACGGCAGATAGAAGAACAGGAACACGTGGCATTAAATCATGTATACGCCCTTAAGCGAGAAATCTCAGAAAAGGACAAACCACCTGAGAAAACACCGGAAGAACTCGTTCCCCATGCTTATCATGAATTCATCCACCTATTCAAGAAGAAAGAGTCTGAGGGTATGCCCACACGTAAACCATGGGATCACACCATAGATCTCAAAGAATCTTTCATGCTAAAGAAAGGCCGACTAATCCCCTTGTCACCACAAGAACAAGAAGAAGTTAGTGCCTTCATCGACGATCAACTCCAAAAGGGATACATTCACCGATCCACATCATCTCAAACCTCTCCAGTGTTCTTCATACCAAAGAAAGATAGAAAGAAGTGCATGGTACAGGACTATAGATATCTCAATGAACACATGGTGAAAAACAATTATCCACTACCCCTGATATCCTAACTGGTCGATAAGCTAAAAGGAGCTAAAATATTCACCAAGATAGATCTCAGATGGGGTTACAACAATATCCATATCAAAGAAGGTGATGAATGGAAAGCTGCTTTCGTCTGCCACCGAGGATCTTTCGAACCATTAGTCATGTACTTTGGTCTCTGTAATTCTTCCACAACCTTCCAAACTATGATGAACGAACTATTTGCAGATATGGAAGATACCGTAGTTGTTTATATCGACGACATCATGATCTTTACCAAGACAGATGATATAAAAAAACATGAGAAAGTAGTTCTTAAAGTACTTGCACACCTAAAAGAGAATGACTTGTTCATCAAACCAGAGAAATGTCACTTTCATACCAAAGAAGTTGAATTTCTTGGCATGACAATAATCTCCGAAGGCATTAAAATGGACTATGATAAAGTTAAGGCAATTACCAGATGGCCAACTCCGACCACAGTCCGAGGAGTTAGAAGTTTCTTAGGACTGGCCAACTTCTACCGCCGCTTTATTCAAGATTATGCGCAAGTCGCACGATCCCTAAATGATCTTACCAAGAAAGACACCCCTTTCTCATGGAAAGAACCACAACAAGAAGCGTTCGACACGCTAAAAAGGAAATTCACCACCACTCCTATCCTAGCCTTCCCAGACAATGACAAGAAGTTCCACCTAGAAACCGATGCATCTAATTTTGCAACCAGAGCTATTCTATCCATAGAGCAAGATGACAAATGGCATCCAGTCACATTCTCATCCCACTTCATGTCACCAGAAGAACGTAATTATCCAATTGCAGATAAGGAAATGCTGAGCGTTATCCAAAGCCTAGAACAATGGAGACATTATCTAGAAGGTGCAAAACAGGAATTTGAAATTTGGAATGACCATGCAAACCTTCAATGGTTTATGCAGCAGCAAGATCTAAATAGACAACAAGCCAGATGGTCTCAGTATCTCTCTCGTTTCAATTTCAAATAGATCCATAAAGCTGGAACACAAATGGGAAAAGCGGATGCTCTCTCTCAAAGAGAAGATCATGCAATAGAAATAGAAGAGGACAATAAGCAAGTCTTAGTCATCCCTCCAGAACAAATAGCTGCTACATCAGTGCACATAGCCACAGATAGTGACGACATTCTAGAAAAGATAAAGAAAGCAACATGGAAGATTCTTGAATTGGAAGCCATCAAACTTTGTAAGCAACATGGCATCTGCACAGAAAAAGATGAACTTCTTTATGACAAGAATAACTGGATCTTCATGCTGAATGATCAGGATCTCCACATGGAAATCATACATTTACATCATGACACTCCTGTAGCTGGACATCCAGGAATAGATTGAACCCTAGAATTGCTACAGCATAGCTACACATGGCCTGGAATGCCCACGCTCATTAAAGACTATATATCACGTTGCGATAGATGTGCACGTCACAAAGACATCAATACTGCATCCGTGGGAAAACTATTATCATTGGAAATTCTGGACCTCCCATGGGAACATATCAGTGTAGATTTCATGACAGATTTCCTAGAATCGAATGGATTTGACTCAATTCTAGTGGTCGTCGACCGATTTTCCAAAGAAGTCGAATTCATTCCTTGTACTAAATCTGTTAATGCCCTACAAACAGCTAGACTATACCTCACACATGTATAGAAGCATCATGGACTTCCAAAATCAATAGTTTTGGACCGAGGACCACAATTCGCATCACTAGTGATGAAAGACTTATATAAACGCCTCGGCATCATGGCTAAACTCTCTACTGCATGTCACCCACAGACAGACGGACAAACGGAATGTATAAATAGAGATCTACAACAATATCTCTAACTATTCACCACAGAAAAACAACATGAATGGTCAGAATGGTTACCAATAGTGCAATTCTCATATAACTCGAAAAAGCAAACTTCTACACAGAAAACTCCATTTAGTATTACCCACACATATGAATCAAAAATAGGAATAGAAAATCACACGTCAAAAGCACCTGCTGCTTCCCTACTCGCTGATGAAATCAAACAAACTCTAAAAGAAACAAAAGAAAATCTAGAAAAAGCACAAAAACAAATGAAAAAACAAGCAGATAAACATAGAACAGACGCTCCACAATACAAACTAGAAGACAAAGTTTGGCTTAGCACAGATGGCCTGAAACTCCCATGACCTTTTAAGAAGCTCTCAGAAAAATGGTTGGGCCCATACGAAATTCTTGGCTTCAAAGGAAGCAATGCTATTGAACTCTGACTCCCGTGCACCATGAAAGTGCACAACGTGTTCAATATAGTCAAAATTAAACCATATAAGGAACACCTCCCAGGGCAACATGCTGACAAACCTGGACTAGTACTTGTCACAGAAGACAGAGAGGACAAATATGAAGTTGATTATATAGTCGACTCTAGACTAAGAGGGAAACATCTAGAATTCCTAGTGTATTGGAAAGGATACAATGACACGGATAGAACGTGGGAACCCCAATCAAATCTTGCTCGCGCACCGGAAGCAATAAAAGAATTCTATAAAAAGAATCCATCAGCTCCCTGTCTCCTCCGTATGACTCAGGTTGACTTCGAAAAGCTGTTCAAACCTTATGAAAACTTCACAGCAACTGCTGCAGAAGACAGCTTATATAATCATCATGAAGCAGTATAAAAGGACCCCACGTCAACCAGAGCAGACATCAATCTACCTCCTCCCCAGCCACTAGTTGAGCACTGCTCCTAGCCATCTTTAACCAACCTCTACCTTTCATACCCCACCACCACCCTCCATGTCTGCCTTCCCCAACTCTTTTACTCAATTCCACGTCAATGCAATCATTGACGACTACCTTGCCAACCATGCAAACATCGGCCACATCGACACCCCTGCTTGCACCACACCCTTGGCGCCTGTCCCATGGTCATGGATCGACTTTGGTCTCCTGATCACATATATGGTGTCGATATTCGCTCAGTTCTCCTCATCAGCTCTCCACTTGCTTGACTACCTCTACTGTTCTGACACAAGCACTTCAGTGCTCTAGGTGAGTTGTTGAGTGTTTCAGTGTCAGTCCAAATGCTTCATGTGCCCATGATGCTCTGGATTCCACGCTACCTGGATGGCTGACTGGTTGTCTATCTGAAGGACAGAGGGCAAGCTAGCTGAGAAGCCTAACTCAAGCATTAGCTTGCGCAACCAGACAATCTCCTTACTATCTTCAACTGCAGCGATGTACTCAGCTTCTGTGGTAGATAGGGCAATGACTGGCTGTAGCTTGGATATCTAGGAGACCGCCCCAGTGCCCATCTTGATAACGAAAGCACCAGTTGATCGACCAGTATCAATGCAACCACCTAGATCTGCATCAGAGTAGAAAGTGAAGAGCTCGGTAGTGTAAGGCGAAGAGGAATAGGTGAGGGTGAAGTCTTTAGTGCCTTGGATGTAGCGAAAGAGGTGCTTAACTGCGTTCCAATGGGCTACACCTGGATTGCCACTAAAGCAAGCAAGGACACTGACAGAGTAGGCAATGTCTGGTCTAGTACAGGTAGCAAGATACTGTAGTGAGCCAATAGCACCAAGGTAGTCAACTGAGCGCATGAGATCGATGTCCTCTGGCATCTGAGGGCACTGGGAGCGAGAGAGACGAGCTCCTGGATCCATGGGGGTGGTCACTGGCTTGCAGCTGGCCATACCAAAGCGCTCGAGCATGTCTAGGCAGTACTGGCGCTGAGACAGCGATAGGGAGTGCTTGGATCGATCCCTGTCTATCTTGATCCCCAGAAGCTGAGTAGTAGCACCTAGATCGCGCAGTTTGAAGTGGCCCTTGAGCGATTCAATGGCCTGCTCAATAGCCTCTAAGGACTTTGAAGCAAAGGTCATATCATCCACAAAGACAGGGAGAATTATGCGGACATCACCTCGAGAGTAGACATAGATAGATGCGTCTGAATAGGACTGAGTCCAGCCTAGTGACTCAAGTACAGATCGCAATTTGCGATTCCAGCAATTACCTCCTTGCTTAGTGCCATACAAGGCCTTATCTAGCAAGCAAACTAGCTTTTTGGGGTCGCCTTCTGCAAATCCCTCTGGCTGCTTCATGTAGACCTCACAGTCCATGTCACCATTCAAGTAGGCATTAGAAATGTCTACTGAACAAAGATGCATATCATGAAGGGCAGCCAGGGCAAGCACAATCCTAACAGTGGGCAAACGCACTGTAGGGGCAAATATCTCGAGGTAATCAAAGCCAGGGTGCTGGTTATAGCCCTTGGCTACGAGCCTAGCCTTATAGCGATCTATAGAACCATCAGCATTGCGCTTGATCTTAAACACCCACTTTGAGCCTATAATCTTGCAGTCATTAGGTCTGTCAACTATAGACCAAGTCCTATTGCTCTTGTGGGCAGCTAGCTCATCTAGAGTAGCCTGGTGCCATTGCTCTGCATCAGAATGACGCATTGCCTGCAAATAAGTGTTAGACTCAACTGAAGTGCTCGAAGAAACCTTGTAAGCATTCTCCTCATCCTCAGAGTCCGAGACAATGTCTCCTTCTACCTGCGCAGGACTAAGCTTCTACCACTCTCGAGGAGGGTTTCTGCACCTAGCAGGTAGTCTGGCATCAATACCAATTGGACTCTGGGGTGGAGCAGGAGCCACTGGTGCGGGTAGAGCATCAGGAGCAGCTAACAAATGATTAGTAGGCGGAGCAGGCTCAGGATCATGATCCAGATCACCAGGAGCGACCACTACTACAGCAGGCTCGACTGAAATCACAGCAGGCACAACTGGCGCTGCTGGTGGATCTACCTCCCCCCCAGGATGCTGAGCCTGCTTAAACTCCAGCTCATCCTCGTCAGAGAGCACAGGAGGGCAATGACCAGCATTAGCAGATAGCTCAGGAGGAGGATTAGGTGCACCAGAGTTATGGGAGGGCCTCTTGGAGGCTAGGAAAAGGCGTTTATCAAAATCAGCATGCTCGGAGATAATGCAGTGCTTGGTGGCGAGGTTATAGAACTTCCATCCCTTGTAGCCCTGTGGGTAGCCAATAAATACACACTTCTCATAGTGAGAACCAAGTGCAGAACGCTTATCCTTCTGCACATGCACATAGGCAGTGCAGCCCCAGACCCTCAGGTGTGATACATCAGGCTTGTGGCCATGCCAGAGCTCGTATGGCGTCTTCTCTACTGCATTAGAGGGGCATCTGTTCCAGACATAGACCAGAGCAGCTAAGGCCTTGCCCCAGAAGGAGTGGGATAGCCCAGATTTGTCGAGCATAGCTGTAATTTGCTCAGAGAGCACTCGATTGGCATGTTTGGCAACTCTATTCTGCTGGGAGCGATTTCTGACAGTGTACTGGCACTCTATACCACAATCAGTAGTATAGTCAAGCATAGCTCGGCTCATATACTCCCCACCCTTGTCGTCCCTCAAGGTCTTGATTTTGCGCTCGGACTGGTTCTCAGCATAAGCCTTGAACTGCTTGAATGCCTCAAACACATCAGACTTGGCCTTGATAGGAATCACAAAGTGAAAGCGAGTGTAGTCATTGATGAAGGTGACCCAATAGCGATAGCCAGAGAAGGTTCTGTAGGGTACCTGGTGTTAAGCACAAAGTGCCTCTGAGAGCGAAATAACCACTCAAGGAGTGGTACTGAGCTTCACAAGAGTGTAGACTAGAGTCCACTGTGAGTAACCAAGTAGATTGGACAAAGTACAATGAGCCTACACACCTAGAGTCCACTGTGAGTAACCAAGGGTTCTCAGAAAGCGGACTCTGGGTGTTTGAGTACTCTAAACAAAGACTAGTAAACAAGCTATCAACTAGCAAGCCACAGCTGTCAAAGAGTGAAACATGTTTTAGCTATTAAAAGGTGAAACATGTTTCAACTATAAAAAGATGAAACAAGTATTAGCTGTCACTCTGAGACAAGTGCCAGCTGTCAAGTATGAAACAAATGTCAAAGGCAATATCTTGCATGTATAGGATGAAGGAATGAAGCTAGACAAGTCCTGTAAGTGGGGGAATAGGCAAAGTACAGGTGGGGAGTCAATCTAGCCTAGTTAGAAGTCTTGGTAATGGCTAGATCGCTCTGTAGGTATGAAATGAAGATAAGTATAGCAAATAGGTAGAGATGCAACATCACCAAAATAACATTATCATAGTTTAGAAGGTTGCTGGGGAATTGCAGAGACCAAAATACATGACTAATGATTGAAAAGATCCTTAGTGACAGAGGAAAGCAGCTTTCTATTTAATATCTTCTTTGATATAGATGTTATTGTAACCCCATCTGAGATCTATCTTGGTGAATATTTTAGCTCTTTTTAGCTTATTGACTAATTGGGATATCAGGGATAGTGGGTAATTGTCTTTCACTATGTGTTCATTAAGATATCTATAATCCTGTACCATACATTTCTTTCCATCTTTCTTTGGAACAAAGAATATAGATGAAGTCTGTGGGGATGTAGATCAGCAAATATATCCCTTTTGGAGTTGATTATCAATGAATGCACTGACTTCTTCTTGTTCTTGCAGTAATAGGGGAATTAATTGGCCTTTCTTTGACATAAAAGATTCTTTAAGATCTATGGTGTGATCCTATGTTTTAAATGTGGCATATGCTTGGATTTTTTCTTCTTGAATAGGTGGATGAACTTGTGATAGGAGCGAGGGACAAGTTCTTCTGTAGTTTTCTCAGGTAATTTGTCCTTTTCTGAAGCTTCCTTCTTGAGAGTATATACGTGATTAAGTGCTACACATTTCTGTTCTTCTATCTGCCATAAGAATAAAGGTTTTGGTCAGAGATTTTGACAGTTCCTTGGATAGCATGTCATGAGAACTTTACCTTGTGACTAGTCTATCTCTGGATTATAGTTCTTTAGCCATGTATATTCTAGAATAATCTGATTCTTTCCGAGATTGGTTACTTTAGCTGTTGTCTTCTTGTGATGCCCTTGGTAGTCAATAATTATTTCTGCATAGTGTGTGATGTCTCCAGTGAAATTCCTAGTTCCGTCGACATTGTACATTGGTAGGTAATGTCAGAGAGATAAAAGTGGTAGTTTATACTTTTCAGCCTAAGATTTGTCTAGAAAGATTGTGTTGGTGCCTGAGTCCAGCAGGGCTTCTGTGGATGTGAACTGTTTACTATTAGTGGATGCTATGTTTCCACATATACAGAGTTGTTCTGGGATTTCATTGTCTATTATCTTAATAGAATTAAGTACTGGTTTCAAGTCCTAGCCAAGCTCATTTGAATGAGATTCCATTAGACTATTGTGAGATCATTTCTTATTGGCTTTGGCAATCTGGACACCCAGTTCGTCTAGACCACTTTGGCTTTTCCCTTGTCTTCTGGCTCTATTTCTAGGAAGGAGGCCTTCATCTCATCAAATTCCAATTGTAAATTGTAAGATTCTTCAGGGTCTGAGTTCAAGGTTCAGGCTTGGTACATGCTCTTTCCTTTGTAATTTCTACAATTGTTCTTGTGTTTGTCTCATGACCAGCCATAGCTTCAGCAGCATATAGAGGGTTGTTTATAATCTCATGCAAGATGAGATCTAAGACAATTATAGCATTTGCCTTTCAAGGAGGGTCTATTTATAGCTCCAATATCCATGGGTGCACCTTAACCTGGTTATATTCCTTATTTGGTAAATCTGGGTTGAGGAAATGGCCGAGAGGTATTCTGGTATGACATATTTCTAGAATAGTATTGGAACAAGTTTTCTGTAGACTTTTCTAATCTCATTCACTCATATTCTCTCCCAATGATTACATAATCATTCAGGAGTTCTTGTACAGTATTGGCACACCTCATATTTAAAGCTTATTGTTGATAAATACAAAAGTCAACTGCCTTTCTTAGTATTGTTAGACCATGCTCTTTTGAGATTCATGATTCCTGGAAGAGGATAATGAAGAGCTGTGCAAACAAGTGAATGTCCATAGTGCCATGTTTGAGAGTTTCTAGTTTCTTCAAACTTTCATGTGCAAGGACTTCTATCTGGAAGAAGCCTTGGATTTTATTTTCTAGTTTGGCTAGAGTTAGCCATGTATCATCTCCTCTAATAACTGAGGGTGTTCCTACTGGGGTTATGGCATTTCTTTTACATGATTCTAATATTAGGAGTGTAAATCTGGATGTCTTTCCATTCAGCCATAAGAGAATTGCCATGGTGTGGAGTTAACCTGTATCCTATGTTTATTGAGCAGCTCATAGTTTGGTTCAGAGCCACCATAAGTGGAAAGAGGGGTGGCTTCTATCCCAATAGCCTGGGTCGGCAACTTTCTTAGTGATATCTCTCTTTCCTTCTGTGTTAGCAGCTTGTTGTTCTAATGTTAGTATATTGAGCACGTCAATAAGATCAGTGATATCAGTTCTATGAAACATGTTTATCTATGCTTTTGTGAGAGTTTTCTGGATTATTTGAGTAGTTGAAAATAGACAAAGTTCTTTGGATAAGGGTTTGAGAATTTATAATAAGCAAGCTTTATGCTATGAGTTTGAAAGTGCTGTTTTTTGTCTTTAGTAAGTTTACTATGTCTGTTTACACAGTCTAGCATGCTACTTTTCTAATTCAGGGGCTGGTAGTTTGGCAAGAGGATTCCTTCTTTGGTAAAGAGGTGGTGTGGCACAGTCAGCAAATAAGATGCCATAAATGGAAAATTGGTTTACCCAGGATAAATTTTGTAATGCAGGAAAAAATGAGTATTCTGATACTTCTGATTCTTCTCTTCCAGAATAAGGAGAAGAAATTTCTGTTTGATTAATTGGAGTAGGAGGTCTAACTCTAACTGAAATAGGCTCTTTTTCTTCCTCTTCTTCTTCTGACTCTTGTTCTACTTCTTGTTCAGGGACTATAGGATGAATTTGAAAGATAGTATATGTTATTTCATAGGAACCATTGAGGTCTCCTGAGACTACTTTGTGGCCTAAGACTAGATAGACCCCTATGAGGATGTAGAGGAGGTACAAGTATCTTAATCCTAGTTGCAACAGTAGGTAGGCAAGAGCGAGGAGTAGGACTCTTATAGGTACTATCTTTTCTATGTACCCTTCTCTTCTTTCTCTTCTCTCTAGTCTGACTCTATGTTGGTGGAATATCAGATCCTGGTCATTGATTCAGAATGACAGATCCTTTACCAATAATCTCCTCTGGTGTTGCTCAGAGAAAACATCGAGATAAAGCCTAATACTGATCTGGTAGAGTGTGGGGTAAGATATGTTAGAAATAATAGATGAGAAACCTGATTGTACTTTGAATAGAGAACTGTGGGACCAGTTCAAAAGTCACTGGTTGGAAATGGAGTTCTAGAGGGGCCCGGTTAACTGGCTTTGAGAGCTCAAGGACTGATTGGCCTAGTAGATTGTAGAGAGTTGGGTCTACCCTGGATTCCTCAATAATATTCTTGGCCTCAGAGTCAAGAGAGTTCTACTATAAATATATGTAGACAACCAAGCTATGGTGGCATCCAGCACTATTCCTGACTCCAAAGCAGGCCAACACCTGATGACATGTCTCATCAAAATGATACAAAAGCTATGCAAGGAACACAAATACAAAAGAGAAGATCTAGCCATATGCTGGCTGCCCGGCCATTAAAACATACAAGAAAATGAGAAAGCAGACGAAGAAGTGAAAGAAGTAGCAATGAACTCAGCAAAGACAAGCCCTCACAAAAATCTACCTCTCTATTTGTGCAACAAACCAATACTAATCAGTGTTTCAGCTCTAAGGGCCTGTCAAAAACAACAAGAAAACCAGAGATGGAATGAAATATGAAGGAACTCCCTCAGATACTCAAAATACAATGACATGGATGACAAACTGCTAAGTGACTCATTCCTGAAACTAATAGAACTACTAAAGAGAAAGCAAATAACTATCCTAATATGGCTTCCAATAGGTCATAGCCCACTCAACAAAAACCTGCACCAAATGAAGAAGGCTCTATCACCGGATTGCCTAAACTGCCTGGAGAAGCCAGAAATAGTCACCTACTTAGTACTAAGATGCCCTGCTTATCAAAATGCAAGAACTCAACTCACCCAATCATATCAATGGCAAAACATAGACCTAAACAAAATGATGACAAACAAAGAAGATACACTATTACTACTCAAATACATTAACTCAACCAGACATTTTAAAAACATACTTGGTGATATATAGACAGAACAGACTAGACTGGAACTGATCAGTCAAGAACAGATGCACCAACAAACTCAATAGATTGAAATCCCATCCACTAAAAACAAACCATAAATGACTAACAAAAAACCCAAAAATACAACACACCCGTCAACAGCAGGGAATAACAGATAAGAGATAAGATAGTGAAGACGTGGCAAGGAATAAAGTAGGAAGAAACATCAAAAGAGAGAGAATTACAAAAGCGTAAACCATTGCACATATAACAAATACATATAACAAACCCCTATCCCAACTCATCCCATCTTCTTACTGCCCTCTTTCTCTCCTCCATACTTAATCATGAAAATGGCATGGGTACTTGACACTAGCCAAACAAGTTAGCATCAATTAATCATGTCATGGAGCAATAGATAGACTGCTGACAGGAGATTGTGGCATCTAAAACCACTGGAGGAACTTAGTTCCTGGCCAGCAGAGCATTTGCACAATGGGAATGCGGTGGGCTGGCAGCCCCTTACCTAACTAGTTTTAGTGTCTTGCATAGGATAAATAACCCCAAAAGAGATAATAATGGAAAAAAATAAAAATAAAAAATAAAAAAATAAAAAACAAAAGAGGATTCTGACGGAGTTGGTTAGATCTTGGGTCTCTAGTGGGGAGTGGGATTCTTACAAGAAGCTGGAGACATTCAAGGATGTCTGTGGGATTGAAGCAGGAATAAGGTCTTACACTTCCACAGGCAGGGCTAGGAGAGCAGGAGAGTGGGGTGTTGGGCTATGGGATGATCTCATGATTGTTAGGGTCAACTGATAGGAATCTTTCAAGGATACATCCCCCTTGTCCATAAGAGATGGTGTAGTATGTGGTGGGGTTGTCAAGGTAAGACACTATTAGGTGAGCTTTTGTCAGTTATTACCCTTGACCTTATCCAAAGGAAGGTTCTTACTCTTTATCAATATAAGTACTGGTTTACTCATTTCAAGATCAAGTGGTTTGGCTTGTAGGTAGCTAATCTACAAGAGGAAGGTTAGTACAGTCTTGTTCTAATGAAATACTCAATGTTACAAATGGTACATTTCTTACCTTTCTTATCCTACACTTTTACTTACTTGTCTATGTGTTCACTTGACTCAGCTTTACTTTTGGACTTAGTCGAATATCTTGTACAATAGTCACATGACTTAATCACGTGACCAGATTACCTGATGCTTGTCACGTGACACAGACTATCTTTCTGCTTACTCATATATGCTTACTCTTGATTACTCATTCTTGATTATCTTCCTTACTAAGATTGCTGTGCCACAGTCAATCATTACTCATTACTTCTATTATTCTTACTCAGCTTACTATGCAAGGCTATGTATTGCTGTGCATTGCTGTACGATGTACTTTTGCTATTGGCTGGTAGTTAAGGTTCATACCAAATAGGTACAAACACACCAATAGTATATAAACCAGGAGTCTGAAGGACATCCCCTCTCAGTTATGTTCTCCTGGAGTTCTCCTTATCAGCTCTCCATTTGCCTGACTATCTTTATTGTTCCAATCCAAGCACTTTAGTGCTCTAGGTGAGTTGTTGAGTGTTTCATTAGAACAAGACTATACTTACCTTCTTCTTGCAGATTAGCTATCTGCAAGCTGAACCACTTGATCTAGAAACTAGCAAATCGGTACCTCAATAGATTAACAAGTAAGAATCTTCCTTTGGATAAGGTCAAGGGCGATAACTGACAAAGGCTCACCACTAGTGTCTTACCTCAATGATCCTTCCTTCTACATCAATGTTGCTTATAGAGCAGATGGTCATATTCTAGAAAGGCTCCCTTCTATTGATCCTAATGATCATGAGATCAT
Source organism: Chalciporus sphaerocephalus (assembly GCA_038094055.1). Classification (NCBI taxonomy): domain Eukaryota; kingdom Fungi; phylum Basidiomycota; class Agaricomycetes; order Boletales; family Boletaceae; genus Chalciporus; species Chalciporus sphaerocephalus. The sequence continues at coordinate 26,500 of JBBPTH010000124.1, read as the reverse complement.
CCCACAGCCTGACACCCTGCTCTTCCGCTCTCCTAGTCGAGAACCATATTGCAGAATATAGGGATAGATTTGATTCCTTCTACCCATTCCAGTAACTACCCCCCAAACTCGCTGAGCCAGTTGACTGGTCCCCCCTAGGTCCCCAATTCCAACCGGCAGTCTTTGAACTAGTCCCACAGTTCCCTATCCAGAGTAGGATTAAATTCCTTATTTACTATTTCTAACACATCTCACCACATACTCCATCAGATCAGTGTTGGGCTCTATCTCAACGTTTTCTCCGAGCAACACCAGAGGAGATTATTGGCAAAGGATCTGTCCTTCCGCATTGCAGACCGGGAACTAATATTCTACCAGAACGGAGTTAGGTTAGAGAGAAGAGAAAGAAGAGAAGGGTATATAGAAAAGATAGTACCTATAAAAGTAATACTCCTCGCTCTCGCCTCTCTACTATTGCAACTAGGATTAGGGTACTTGTACCTCCCCTACATCCTCATAGGGGTCTACCTAGTCTTAGGCCACAAAGTAGTCTCAGGAGACCTCAACGGTTCCTATGAAATAATATACACTATCTTTCAAATCTACCCTATAGTCCCTGAACAAGAAGCAGAACAAGAGTCAGAAGAAGAAGAAAAGAAAGAACCTATTCCAGTTAGAGTCAGACCTCCCACTCCAGTTAACCAAACAGGAATTTTCTCTCCTCATTCTCAAAGAGAAGAATCAGAAGCGTCAGAATGCTCGTTCTTTCCTGCTCCACAAAATTTACCCCAGGTAAACCAATTTTCCATTTATGGCATCTCACTTGCCAACCGCATTGTACCACCTCCTTACCAAAGAAGGAATCCTCTTGCTGAGTTACCAGCTCCTGAATCAGAAGACTAGCACACTGGACTATGTAAACAGACATACCAAACTCACTAAAGATGAAAAACAACGATTCCAAACTCATAGCATAAAGCTTGCTTGTCATAAATTCTCAAACCCCTATTCAAAGAATTCTGTCTATTTTCAGCTACTCAAACAATCCAGAAAACTCTCACGAAAACATAAATAAATATGTCCCATGGACCTAATATTGCCGACCTCATTGATGCACTCAATATACTAACTTTAGAACAAACAAATGCTAACGCAGAAAGAAAGAAAGATGTCGCTAAGAAAATTGCCGACCCAGGCTATTGGGATGGAAGCCGCCCCTCTTTCCACTTATGATGGCTCCAAACCAAGCTATAGACTGCCCAACAAACTTGGGACACAAACCAACTCCACACCATAGCAATTCTCTCGTGAATGAATAGAAAAGCATCCAGATTCGCACTCCTAACACTAGAAGCATGTGAAAGAAATGCCGGAACTCCAGTAGGAAGACCTCCAGTTGTCCCAGGAGATGCTGCATGGCTAACTTTAGATAAATTAGAAGCCAAGGTCCAAGGTTTCTTCCAGATAGAAGTCCTTGCACACAAAAGTTTGAAGAAGCTAGAAACTCTCAAACAAGGTACCATGAACATGTGCTTGTTCGCACAACTCTTCATTATCCTCTTCCAGGAATCAGGAATCTCCGAGGAGCACAGCCTAACAATACTAAGAAAAGTGGTTGATTTCCACATTTATCAACAACAAGCCCTAAATATGACCCGTGCCAATACCGTGCAAGAACTCCTAAATGATTATGTAGCCATTGGAAGAGAATACAAACGAATGAGATTAGAACAATCCACAGGAAACCTGTTCTGAGCCTATTCAGGGAACATGTCACACTAGAATAACTCTTGTCCGCCACCTCAGCCAAGGTTTACCGAATATGGAATATAACCAGGTCGAGATGTACCCATGGACATTGGTGATGTAAACAGATCCTCCTTGAGAGGCAGATGCTATAATTGTCTTGGTCCATATCTCGCATGTGATTGCAAATGACCCTCCATATGCTGCCAAAGTTGTGAATGGTCACGAGATGAACACAAGAACAACTGTAGGAACTACAAAGGAAAGAGCACATGCCAAACTCGAACCTTGAACTCAGACCCTGAAGAATCTCACGATCCACAAACAGAATTTGATGAGATGAAGGCCTTCTTCCTAGAAACAGAACCAGAAGAGAAGGGAAAAGCCAAAGCGGTCTAGACGAACTGGGTATCCAGATCGCCAAACCCAATAAGAAACAATCCAACAATAGTCTAATGGAGTCTCATTCAAGTGAGCTCAGCCAGGACTTGAAACCGGTACTTAATTCTGTTAACACAATAGACAACAAAAACCCAGACCAAATCCGTATTTGTGGAAACAATTCCAAAGATATCACTCTATCTATCAGTATAGCACCTATTAAAGGCAAACAGTTCATATCTGTAGAAGCCCTGCTGGACTCAGGTGCTAACACAATCTTCACTCAACAACTCACCTAGAGTGCTGAAGTGCTTGAATCAGAACAATAGAGTAGTCAGGCAAGTAGAGAGCTGATGAAGAGAACTCCAGGAGAACAAGACTAAGGGGCACACCCTTCAGACTTCTGATTTATATACTATTGGTATATTTGTATATATTTGATATGAACCTTAACTACCAGCCAATAGCAAAAGTAGAGCATATAGTAATGCACAGCAGTATATAGTTATGCATAGCCTTGCACAGTAAGCTGAGTAAGAACAATAGAGATAATGAGTAATGGTTGACTATAGTGTAGCAATCTTAGTAAGAAGAATAAGTAAGAATGAGTAATCAAGAGTAAGTATATGTGAGTAAGTGGAAGAGTAGTCCATGTCATGTGACAAGTGTCATGTGATCAGGTCATGTGATTAAGTCATGTGACTATTGTACAAGATATTCAACTAAGTCCAAAAGTAAGAGTGAGTCAAGTGAAAGTGTAGACAAGTAAAAAGTGTAGGATAAGGAATGTAAGAAATATACTATTTGTAACAACATCAAGGCCCCTCACAGCAAATGCTATAATTGCCAAGGAGATCATTTCATAAAAGATTATCAGAGACCCCAGATGCAATGCCCAGAGTGTAAACTTCTCAGGGATTCTCACAGAAAAGAATGCAAGAAGCAGTTAAAATAAATTCATGCCACAAGCATAAAGAAACTGTTCAGTGATGATGTTAAACCCACAATAGCAAGTATCTCTGTAATAGACAAGAAAAAGCAAAAGAAAGGTTCTGATCTACCAAGGGCAGTACAGGGCATGTCATTTGAAGAAGCTTGGGCCTAGTTCCAAGATTATAAGGCCCTCCCCTCAAAAAAATAGATAACTTTTCACACAATCCTAGGTATATGAGAGATTTCAGATTTTCTTTCCTTAGTATAGAAAATCCCATGGATGTTGTGGATGAAAATTACAAAAATATTTCCACTTATCTTATGATGTTAGAGAGACCTCCTAGTAAGCTTGGCCAGAATGTTAATCTGGTACTTAATTCCTCTTTCTCCTTCTCTCAAAATAAAATCCCAGAAGGATCTCTTATTTTGTCAAATGTAATAGATAGAGAAATCAATTTACAGATCTTAATATGGCCTAAAGAAGATCAGACATTTACTTCTCTTGGCACTCTCCTGCACTTAGGAGCAAACACTATTTTTATTGATCACCAATAAGTAAAAGACCATCATGTTCCTTTACAAAACCTTCACCATGATATCCCTGTCTACAACATAGATAGAACACAAAATTCTGCTGGATCTATTACACACTCTGCAGAATTAGTAATAGATTACATGGGATATAGGGAAACAGTCTTGGCAAAAGTAATGAATTTGGGCAAAAATACCTTTATCCTGGGTTTCTTATAGCTACGATGCCACAATCTAGAAATAAACTGGCAGAAGGACATAGTAAAAATAACAAGATGTCTAAACTTGTATGCCTTACTCCAAGAAAAAAAAACCTTCACATAGAAGACCTGGATCATCATGGGAGAGACTTCTAGTATACTGCCTACACTATTATCTATATGCTGGATGCAGTCTCCAAAGAAAAAGAAAAGACCATTGAGGAAATGGTACCCAAGGAGTATCACAAGTTCCTAAAAGTATTCTCAAAAGAAGAATCAGAGTAGATGCTCTTATGAAAGCCATAGGATCATGCTATAGAACTGAAGAACATGTTTAAACCCAGAAAAGGAAGAATTATCCTATTATTGGATGACAAACAGAAGGAAGTATCAGACCTTTATAGATGACCAACTCAGAAAGGATTATATTGTCCCTTCTAAATCAGAACAAATGTCTCTGGTATTCTCTATTCTAAAGAAAGATGGGCATAAACAGATAGTATAGGGTTACCATTACCTAAATGAACATATAGTCAAAAACAACTACCCACTGCTGTTGGTCAGCCAACTGTTACAAACGGTACATTTCTTACCTTTCTTATCCTACACTTTTACTTACTGGTCTATGCTTTCACTTGACTTAGCTTTACTTTTGGACTTAGTCGAATATCTTGTACAATAGTCACGTGACTTAATCACGTGACCAGATTACCTGATGCTTGTCACGTGACACAGACTATCTTTCTGCTTACTCATATATGCTTACTCTTGATTACTCATTCTTGATTATCTTCCTTACTAAGATTGCTGTGCCACAGTCAATCATTACTCATTACTTCTATTGTTCTTACTCAGCTTACTGCACAAGGCTATGCATTGCTATGCATTGCTGTACGATGTACTTTTGCTATTGGCTAGTAGTTAAGGTTCATATCAAGTAGGTACAAACACACCAATAGTATATAAACCAGGAGTCTGAAGGACATCCCCCCTCAGTTATGTTCTCCTGGAGTTCTCCTTATCAGCTCTCCATTTGCCTGACTACCTTTATTGTTCCAATCCAAGCACTTTAGTGCTCTAGGTGAGTTGTTGAGTGTTTCATTAGAACAAGACTATACTTACCTTCTTCTTGCAGATTAGCTATCTGCAAGCTGAACCACTTGATCTAGAAACTAGCAAATCGGTACCTCAATAGATTAACAAGTAAGAATCTTCCTTTGGATAAGGTCAAGGGCGATAACTGACAAAGGCTCACCACTAGTGTCTTACCTCAATGATCCTTCCTTCTACATCAATGTTGCTTATAGAGCAGATGGTCATATTCTAGAAAGGCTCCCTTCTATTGATCCTAATGATCATGAGATCATCCCACAGCCTGACACTCCGCTCTCCTGCTCTCCTAGCCCTGCTTGTGGAAGCGTAGGACCCTACTCCTGCTTCAATCCTGCTGACCTTCTTGGTTAACTCTAACTTCTTGTAAGAATATCACTACCCGCTAGAGATCCAAGGTCTAACCAATCCCGTCAGAACCCTCTCAACCCTGAGTCCAAGAGTGTACTCGAAGAATCTAGGGAATATTCTACTCCCTACAACTTACTAGGACAAGAGGTCCCCGAACTTGCCAAACCAGTCGACTAGGCACCACTTGGCCCCCAATTCCAACCAGCGGCATTTGAACCAGTTCCACAGTTCCCCATCCAAAGTAGGATTAAATTCCTTATCCATTATTTCCAACATGTCTCACCCCACACTCCATCAGATCAGCGTTGGGCTCTATCTCGATGTTTTCTCCGAGCAATACCAGAGGAGATTATTGGCAAAGGATCTGTCCTTCCATATCGCAGACCGGGAGCTGATATTCCACCAGAACAGAGTCAGGTTAGAGAGAAGAGAAAGAAGAGAAGGTTATATAGAAAAGACACTACCTATAAAAGTAATATTTCTTGCTCTCATCTCCCTCCTATTGCAACTAGGATTAGGATACTTGTACTTCCCCTATATCCTCACAGGGGCCTACCTTATTTTAGGCCACAAAGTAGTCTCAGGAGACCTCAGCGGTTCCTGTGAAATAACATATGCCATTTTCCAAATCCATCCTATAGTTCCTGAACAAGAAGCAGAACAAGAGTCAGAAGAAGAAGAGGAGAAAGAACCTATTCCAGTTAGAGTCAGATCTCCCACTCCAGTTAACCAAATAGAAATTTCCCCTTTTCATTCTCAAAGAGAAGAATCAGAAGCATCAGAACACTCGTTCTTTTCTGCTCCACAAAATTTACCCCAGGTAAACCAATTTTCCATTTATGGCATCTCACTTGCCAACCGCATTGCACCACCTCCTTACCAAAGAAGGAATCCTCTTGCCGAGTTACCAGCTCCTGAATCAGAAGGCTAGAACACTGGACTATGTAAACAGACATACCAAACTCACTAAAGATGAAAAAAAAACGATTCCAAACTCATAGCATAAAGCTTGCTTGTCATAAATTCTCAAACCCCTATTCAAAGAATTCTGTCTATTTTCAGCTACTCAAATAATCCAGAAAACTCTCATGAAAATCTAAATAAATATGTCCCATAGAACTGACATTGCTGACCTCATTAACATGCTTAATACACTAATTTTAGAACAAACAACTGCTAATACAGAAAGAAAGAAAGACATCACTAAGAAAATTGCCAACCCAGGCTATTGAGATGGAAGCCACCCCTCCTTCCACTTATGGTAGCTCCGAACCAAGCTATGGGCTGCCCAACAAACTTGGGACACAAACTAACTCTACACTATAGCAATTCTCTCATGGATGAATGGAAAAGCATCCAGATTTGCACTCCTAACACTAGAAGCATGTGAAAGAAATGCCAAAATTTCAGTAGGAAGACCTTTGATTATCCCAGGAGATGATGCATGGCTAACTTTAGATGAATTAGAAGCCAAGGTCCAAGGTTTCTTCCAGATAGAAGTCCTTGCACACAAAAGTTTGAAGAAGCTAGAAACTCTCAAACAAGATACCATGGACATGTGCTTGTTCGCACAACTCTTCATTATCCTCTTCCAGGAATCAGGAATCTCCAAGAAGCATGGCCTAACAATACTAAGAAAAGTGGTTGATTTCCACATTTATCAACAACAAGCCCTAAATATGACCCGTGCCAATACCGTGCAAGAACTCCTAAATGATTATGTAGCCATTGGAAGAGAATACAAACGAATGAGATTAGAACAATCCACAGGAAACCTGTTCTGAGCCTATTCTGGGAACACGTCACACTAGAATAACTCTTGTTCACCACCTCAGCCAAGGTTTATCGAATATGGAATATAACCAGGTCGAGGCGCACCCATGGACATTGGTGCTGTAAACAGATCTTCCCTGAGAGGCAAATGCTATAATTGTCTTGGTCCACATCTTGCACGTGATTGCAAACAACCCTCCATATGCTGCCAAAGTTGTGAATGGTCACGAGGTGAATACAAGAACAATTGTAGGAACTACAAAGGAAAGAGCACATGCCAAGCTCAAACCTTGAACTCAGACCCTGAAGAATCTCATGATCCACAAACAGAATTTGATGAGATGAAGGCCTTCTTCCTAGAAACAGAACCAGAAAAGAAGGGAAAAGCCAAAGCGGTCTAGATGAACTGGGTGTCCAGATTGCCAAACCCAATAAGAAACAATCCAATAATAGTCTAATGGGGTCTCATTCAAGTGAGCTCGGCCGGGACTTGAAACTGGTGCTTAATTCCGTTAACACAATAGACAACGAAAACCCAGACCAAATCCATATTTGTGGAAACAATTCCAAAGATATCACTCTATCTATCAGTATAGCACTCATTAAAGACAAACAGTTCACATCTGCAGAAGCCCTGCTGGACTCAGGTGCTAATACAATCTTCATCAACAAATCTTGGGCCAAACAACTCAAACTACCACTTTTACCCCTCTGACACCAACTACCAGTGTACAATGTTGATGGAACTAGGAACTCCGCAGGAGACATCACACACTATGCAGAAATAATTATTGACTATCAAGGACATCGTGAGAAGACAACAGCCAAAGTAACCAATCTCGAGAAGAATCAGGTTATTCTAGGATACACATGGCTAAAGAACCACAACCCAGAAATAGACTGGTCACAAGGAAAAGTTCTCATGACACACTATCCAAGAACCTGTCAAAATCTCAGATCAAAATCTTCATTTTCATGGCGTATAGAAGAACAAGAATGCATGGCATTTAATCATGTATATACTCTTAAACAGGAAGTCTCAGAAAAGGACAAACCATCTGAGAAAACCCTGGAAGAACTCGTTCCCTGTGCTTATCATGAATTCATCTACCTATTCAAGAAGAAAGACTCCGAGCGTATGCCCACACATAAACCATGGGATCACACCATAGATCTCAAAGAATCTTTTGTGCCAAAGAAAGGCCGACTAATCCCCTTATCACCACAAGAATGAGAAGAAGTCAGTGCCTTCATTGATGATCAACTCCAAAAGGGATACATCCGCCGATCTATATCCCCTCAGACCTTCCCTGTGTTCTTCATACCAAAGAAAGATAGAAAGAAGCACATGGTACAGGACTATAGATATCTCAATGAACACATGGTAAAAAACAATTATCCACTACCCCTGATATTCCAATTGGTCGATAAGCTAAAAGGAGCTAAAATATTCACCAAGATGGATCTCAGATGGGATTACAACAATATCTGCATCAAAGAAGGTAATGAATGGAAAGCCGCCTTTGTCTGCCATCGAGGATCTTTCGAACCATTAGTCATATACTTTGGTCTCTATAACTCCCCTGCAATCTTCTAAACCATGATGAATGAGCTATTTGCAGACATAGAAGATACTGTAGTTGTCTATATTGATGACATCATGATTTTTACCAAGACAGATGACGTAAAAGAACATGAGAAAATAGTCCTTAAAGTACTCGCACGTCTAGAAGAGAACGACTTATTCATCAAATCAGAGAAATGTCACTTTCACACCAAAGAAGTTGAATTTCTTGGCATGACAATAACCCCCGAAGGCATCAAAATGGACAATGATAAAGTTAAGGCAATCATCAAATGGCCAACTCTGACCCCAGTCCGAGGAGTTAGAAGTTTTTTAGGACTGGCCAACTTCTACCGCCGCTTTATCCAAGATTATGCGCAAGTTGTACGACCCTTAAATGATCTTACCAAGAAAGACACCCCTTTCTCATGGAAAAAACCACAACAAGAAGTGTTCGACACGCTAAAAAGGAAATTCACCATCACTTCTATCCTTGCTTTCTCAGACAATGACAAGAAGTTCCGCCTAGAAACCAATGCATCTAATTCTGCAACTGGAGCTGTTCTATCTATAGAAAAAGATGACAAATGGCACCCAGTCATATTCTCATCCCACTCCATGTCACCAGAAGAACATAATTATCCAATTGCAGATAAGGAAATGCTAAGCGTCATCCGAAGCCTAGAGCAATGGAGACATTACCTAGAAGGTGCAAAACAGGAATTTGGAATTTGGAATGACCATGCAAACCTTCAATAGTTTATGCAATGGCAAGATCTAAACAGATGACAAGCCAGATGATCTCAGTACCTCTCTTATTTCAATTTTAAATGGATCCATAAAGCTGGAACACAAATGGGAAAAGCCGATGCTCTCTCTCAAAGAGAAGATCATGCAATAGGAATAGAAGATGACAATAAGCAAGTCTTACTTATTCCCCCAGAACAAATAGCTGCCACATCAGTGCACGTAGCCACAGATAGTGACAACATTCTAGAAAAGATAAAGAAAGCAACATGGAAGATTCTCGAATCAGAAGCCATTAAGCTTTGTGAGCAACATGGCATCTGCACAGAAAAAGATGAACTTCTTTATGACAAGAATAACCAGATTTTCATGCTGAATGATCAGGATCTCCGCATGGAAATTATACGTCTATATCACAACACTTCTATAGCAGGACATCCAGGAATAGATTGAACCCTAGAACTGCTACAGCGTAGCTATATGTTGAAATACTCAACAACTCACCTAGAGCGCTGAAGTGCTTGAGTCAGAACAATAAAGGTAGTCAGGCAAGTGGAGAGCTGATGAGGAGAACTCCAGGAGAACCAGACTGAGGGGGATGCCCTTCAGACTCCTGGTTTATATACTATTGGTGTGTTTGTACCTATCTGGTATGAACCTTAACTACTAGCTAATAGCGTAAGTAGAGCGTACAGCAATGCGCAGTTAGGCATAGCCTTGCGCAGCAAGCTGAGTAAGAACAATAGAAATGATGAGTAAGAATGTACTGCGGCGCAGCAGTCTTAGTAAGAAAGATAATCAGAGATGAGTAATCAAGAGTAAGCATATATGAGTAAGCAGAAAGATAGTCCGTGTCATGTGACAAGTGTCAGGTGATCAGGTCAGGTGATCAAGTCACGTGACTATTGTACAAAATATTCGACTAAGTCCAAAAGTAAAGCTGAGTCAAGTAAAAGCGTAGTGAAGTAAGTAAAAGTGTAGGATAAGAAAGGTAAGAAGTGTACCATTTGTAACACTACCCCCTCTCTATGGATTGCATTCCAGGCAATCATGACCTTTCTTCGTTATGCCTCGAAATTGTATACCGCTATGAAGCTGTTGGCAGTAGTGAGATTGGTGTCACTGTGAACAGTAGCGCTGTCATTACCGTTTTCATCATCTGCAGCATCTCCAGCTTCACTCCATGTTGGGAAGCCAGTCCAGGCATTGATATTTTCAGCTTCTGCCTTATTCTTCTGACAAGCAGGGAGGGTGCGTTCCATAAGAGCGTGGTGCTGCTCTGTTTCTCTGGCTCTGAAGTCACGAGAGTAAACTTCGTAGTTGTAACCCTCTTGCTCGATCAGGTACTTGTCGGGCATTGTAATGCTGAATCCCTTGAAAGAGTTGTGACCGTTAGTGGTGTTGCGCATTATTTCTAGGGTTATTGAAACACTCAACAACTCACCTAGAGCGCTGAAATGCTTGTGTCAGAACAATAGAGGTAGTCAGGCAAGTGGAGAGCTGATGAGGAGAACTCCAGGAGAACAAGACTGAGGGGGACGCCCTTCAGACTCCTGGTTTATATACTATTGGTGTGTTTGTACCTATTTGGTATGAACCTTAACTACTGGCCAATAGTAAAAGTAGAGCGTACAGCAATGCGCAGCAAGCACAGCCTTGCACAGTAAGCTGAGTAAGAACAATAGAAATGGTGAGTAAGGATTGACTGCGGCGCAGCAATCTTAGTAAGAAAAGTAATCAAGAATGAGTAAGCAAGAGTAAGCATATATGAGTAAGCGGAAGGATGGTCCGTGTCACGTGACAAGTATCAGGTGATCAGGTCACGTGATGAAGTCACGTGACTATTGTACAAGATATTTGACTAAGTCCAAAAGTAAAGCTGAGTCAAGAGAAAGCGTAGTGAAGTAAGTAAAAGTGTAGGATAAGAAAGGTAAGAAATGTACCGTTTGTAACACTACCCCCTCTCTATAGATTGCATTCCAGGCAATCACGACCTTTCTTCATTATGCCTTGAAATTGTAAACTGCTATGAAGCTGTTGGCAATAGTGAGATTGGTGTCACTATGAACAGTGGCATTGTCATTACCATTTTTTTCATCTGCAGCATCTCCAGCTTCACTCCATGTTGGGAAGCCAGCCCAGGCATTGATATTTTCAGCCTCTGCCTCATTCTTCTGTCGAGTGGGGAGGGTACGTTCCATAAGAGCATCGTGTTGCTCTTTTTCTCTTGCTCTGAAGTCGCAAGAGTAGACTTCGTAGTTGTAGCCCTCCTGCTCGATCAGGTACTTGTCAGGCATTGTGATGCTGAATCCCTTGAAAGTATTGCGGCCGTTAGTGTTATCGCGCATTATTTCTAGGGTTATACCCTTGCTGTCCCGGATTGCGCCATGCACGTAATATAATGCCATAAGCGCGAAGGATAAGGAGATGATACTCCCTAGGGTAAAGATGCCTATGGCGAATAATGTGCTGTTCTCGATCAGAACAACACAGAGAGCGAATATCAACACCATATATGTGATCAGGAGACTGAAGTCGATCCATGACCATGGTACGGGTGCCAGGGGCGTGGGGCGAGCTAGTGTATCGATATAGCCGACGTTGGCATGGTTGGCGAGATAGTCGTCGATGATTGCGTTTGCGTGGAATTGGGTGAAGGAGTTGGGGAATGCAGACATGAAGGGTAGTGGTGGGGTGGTAGAGGTGGTGAAGGAAGTTGCTTGAAGGATGATTAGGAGCGAGGCTCGACTAATGACTGGGAGGAGAGACGAGTTCTGGTCTGTTCAGGCTGAAACAGCAAGTCTTTTATACTGCTTTGTGATGATTATATAAGCTGTCTTCTGCAGCAGTTGCTGTGAAGCTTTCGTAAGGTTTGAACAGCTTTTTGAAATCAACCTGAGTCATGCGGAGCAGACGGAGAGCTGATGGATTCTTTTTATAGAATTCCTTTATTGCATCCGGCGCGTTAGCGAGATTTGATCGGGGTTCCCACGTTCTATCCGTCTCATCGTATCCTTTCCAGTGAATTAGAAATTCGAGTCGTTTTCCTTTCAATCTGGAGTCCACTATATAGTCAACTTCGTATTCATCATCTCAATCTTCAGTGACTAGCACTGGCCCTGGTTTGTCAGCTTTCTGTCCGGGTAGTCGTTCCTTGTAAGGTTTGACTTTGGCTATATTGAACACGTTGTGTACTCTCATGGTGCGTGGGAGTCGGAGTTCAATTGCATTGCTTCCTTTGAAGCTAATGATTTCATATGAGCCTAGCCATTTCTCCGAGAGCTTCTTTGAAGGTCGTGGGAGTTTTAGGCTGTCTGTGCTTAGCCAAACCTTGTCTCCTATTTTGTATTGCGAAGCTTCTGATCTATGTTTATCTGCTTGGATTTTCATATGTTTTTGTGCTTTTTCTAGATTTTCTTTTGTTTCTTTTAGGGTTTGTTCGATTTCATCAGCAAGTAAAGAAGCAGCGGGTGCTTTAGTCGTGTGATTTTCTATTCCTATTTTTGGTTCATATGTGTGAGTAATGCTAAATGGGGTTTTCTGTATAGAGGTTTGCTTTTTTGAGTTATATGAGAATTGCGCAATGGGTAACCATTCTGACCATTTGTGTTGTTTTTCAGCGGTGAATAGTCGGAGATATTGTTGTAGATCTCTATTCATACGTTCCGTTTGTCCGTCTGTTTGCGGATGGCATGCAGTAGAGAGTTTAGGCGTAATGCCGAGGCGTTTGCATAAGTCTTTCATGATGTGTGATGCGAATTGTGGCCCTCGCTCTGAAACTATTGTTTTGGGAAGTCCGTGATGCTTCCATACGTGTGTGAGATATAGTCTAGCTGTTTGTAGGGCATTGACAGATTTAGTACAGGGGATGAATTCGACTTCTTTGGAGAATCGATCCACAACCACTAGGATTGAGTCAAATCCATTTGATTCAGGGAAATCTGTCATGAAATCTGCACTGATGTGTTCCCATAGAAGATCCAGAATTTCCAATGGTAGTAACTTTCCAGCAGGTGCAGTATTGATGCCTTTGAAACGTGCGCATCTATCGCAACGAGATACGTAATCTTTGACAAGTGTGGGCATTCTAGGCCAGGTATAGCTACGCTGTAGCAGTTCTAGGGTTCGATCTATTGTTGGATGTCCAGCTACAGGAATGTCATGATGTAGGCGTATAATTTCCATGCAAAGATCCAATTTTTCTTGTCATAGAGAAGTTCGTTCTTTTCTGTGCAGATGCCATGTTGCTTGCAAAGCTTAATGGCTTCTGATTCGCAAACTTTCCATGTTGCTTTCTTTATCTTTTCTAGAATGTCGTCATTATCTGTGGCTATGTGCACTGATGTGATGGCTATTTGTTCTGGAGGGATGACTAAGACTTGCTTATTGTCATCTTCGATTCCTTTTATGTGATCTTCTCTTCGAGAGAGAGCATCGGCTTTTCCCATTTGTGATCTGGCTTTATGGATCCATTTGAAATTGAAACGAGAGAGGTACTATGACCATCTGGCTTGTTGTCTGTTTAGATCTTGCTGTTGCATAAACCATTGAAGGTTCACATGATCGTTCCAAATTTCAAATTCCTGTTTTGCACCTTCTAGGTAATGTCTCCATTGTTCTAGACTTCAGATAACGCTCAGCATTTCCTTGTCTGCAATTGGGTAGTTACGTTCTTCTGGTGACATGGAGTATGATGAGAATACGACAGGATGCCATATGCTATCTTGTTCTATAGATAGAACGGCACCAGTTGCAAAGTTAGATGCATCGGTTTCTAGGCGGAATTTCTTGTCATTGTCTAGGAATGCAAGAATGGGAGCCGTGGTGAATTTCCTTTTTAGCGTGTCAAACGCTTCTTGTTGTGGTTCCTTCCAGGAGAAAGGAGTGTCTTTCTTGGTAAGATCATTCAGGGGTTGTGTGACTTGCACGTAATCCTGAATGAAGCGGCGATAGAAGTTTGCTAGTCCTAAGAAGCTTCTAACTCCTCGGACTGTGGTCGGAGTTGGCCATTCAGTAATTGCCTTGACTTTGTCATCATCCATTTTGATACCTTGTGGAGTTATTGTCATGCCAAGAAATTCAACTTCTTTGGTGTGAAAGTGGCACTTTTCTGGTTTGACGAATAGGTCATTCTCTTCTAAACGTGAGAGGACTTTGAGAACTATTTTGGCGTGTTCCTTTATGTCATCTGTCTTTGTAAAGATCAGGATGTCATCAATATAGACAACTATGGTGTCTTCCATATCTGCAAACAATTCGTTCATCATTGTTTGAAAGGTTGCTGGGGAGTTGCAGAGACCAAAATACATGACTAGTGATTCGAAAGATCCTCTATGGCAAACAAAAGCAGCTTTCCATTTATCGCCTTCTTTGATTCGGATATTGTTGTAACCTCATCTGAGATCCATCTTGGTAAATAGTTTAGCTCCTTTTAGCTTATCGACCAATTGGGAAATCAGAGGTAGCGGGCAATTGTTTTTCTCCATGTGTTCATTGAGATATCGGTAATCCTGTACCATGCGCTTCTTTCCGTCTTTCTTTGGAACGAAGAACACAGGGGATGTCTATGGGGATGTAGAGCGGCGGATGTATCCCTTTTGGAGTTGATCGTCAATGAATGCACTGACTTCCTCTTGTTTCTGTGGAGATAGAGGGATCAATCAGCCTTTCTTTGGCACGAAAGATTCTTTGAGATCTATGGCATGATCCCATGGTTTACGTGTGGGCATACGCTCAGATTCTTTCTTCTTGAAAAGGTGAATGAACTTGTGATAAAATTGGGGAACAAGTTCTTCCGGGGTTTTCTCTGGTGATTTACACTTTTCAGGAGTTTCTTTCTTGAGTACGTGAACGTGATTTAATGCCACACGTTCTTGTTCTTCTATCTGCCGTGAGAACAAAGATTTCTGTTGGAGATTCTGACAGGTCCATGGACAGCGTGTCATGGATACTTTGCCTCGTGACCAATCTATTTCTGGATTATGGTTCTTTAGCCATGTGTATCCTAGAATAATCTGATTCTTTCCAAGATTGGTTACTTCAGCTGTTGTCTTCTCACGATGTCCCTGGTAGTCGATGATTATTTCTGCATAATGTGTGATATCTCCTGCGGAGTTTCTACTTCCGTCGATATTGTACACTGCTAGTTGGTGCCTGAGAGGCGAAAGAGGTAATTTGAGCTTCTTGGCCCAAGATTTGTCGATGAAAATTGTGTTAGCACCTGAGTCCAGCAGGGCTTCTGTGGATGTGAACTGTTTGCCATTAATAGGATAGGGTAATCTCTCTGGAATTGTTCCCACAAATACGGATTTGGTCTGGGATTTCATTGTCTATTGTGTTAACGGAATTAAGCACCGGTTTCAAGTCCTGGCCGAGCTCACTTGAATGAGACCCCGTTAGACTATTGTTAGATTGTTCCTTGTTAGCTTTGGCGATCTGGACACCCAGTTTGTCTAGATCGCTTTGGCTTTTCTCTTGCCTTTTTCCTCTGTTTCAAGGAAGGAAGTCTTCATCTCGTCAAATTCCAATTGTGAATCGTGAGGTTCTTCAGGGTCTAAGTTCAAGGTTCGAGCTTGGCATGTGCTCTTTCCTTTGTAGTTCCTACAATTGTTCTTGTGTTCACCTTGTGACCATCCACAGTTTTGGCAGCGTGTGGAGGGTTGTTTACAATCTCGTGCGAGGTGTGGACTGAGACAATTATAGCATTTGTCTCTTAAGGAAGTTCTGTTTGCAGCGCCAATGTCCATGGGTGCACCTCAACCTGGTTGTATCCCGTATTCCGTGAACCTTGGCTGAGGTGGCAGACGCGAGTTATTCTGGTATGAAGTGCTCCCAGAATAGGATCGGAACGGATTTCCTGTGGATCGTTCTAATCTCATTCTTTCATATTCCTTTCCAATGTTTACGTAGTCATCTAGGAGCTCTTGCACGGTGTTGGCCCGGTTCATATTTAGGGCTTGTTGTTGATAAATGCGGAAGTCAACTGCCTTTCTTAGTATGGTTAGACCGTGCTCTTCTGAGATTCCTGATTCTTGGAAAAGGATGATGAAGAGCTGTGAGAACGAATGGATATCCATGGATCCTTGTTTGAGAACTTCTAGCTTCTTCAAACTTTCGTGCGCTAGAACCTCTATCTGGAAGAAGCCTCGGATTTTGGCTTCTAATTGAGCTAAAGTTAGCCAGGCGGCATCTCCTGGGATAACCAGAGGTGTTCCTACTGGAATTGCGGAATTCCTTTCACATGCTTCTAATGCTAAGAGTGCGAACCTGGATGCTTTTCCATTCATCCGTGAGAGAATTGCCATGGTGCGGAGTTGATTTGTGTCCCAAGTTTGTTGAGCAGCCCATAGCTTGGTTCGGAGCTACCATAAGCGGAAGGCGGGGCGGTTTCCATCCCAATAGCCTGGGTCAGCAATCTTCTTGGTAACGTCTTTCTTTCTTTCCGCATTAGCATTCGTTTGTTCCAAAGTTAGCGCATTGAGTGCGTCAATGAGGTCCTGTACATCAGTTCCATGAGACATTTTTATTTATGTTTTCGTGAAAGTTTTCTGGCTTGTTTGAGTAAACGAGAATAAGGAGAGTCCTTTGGATATGCGTTAGAGAGCTTTTGTTGAGCGAGTTTAGTAATAGAAGATTGAAAACGTTGGTGTTTTTCTTTAGTGAATTTGGTATGTCTGTTTACACAGTCCAGTGTGCTAGTTCTCTGGTTCAGGAGCAGGTAATTCGACAGAAGGGTTCCTTCTTTGGTAAGGAGGAGGTGCGGCGCGATCGGCAACAGAAATGCCGTAAATGGAAAATTGGTTTACGCGGGGTAAATTTCATGGAGCAGAGAAATACGAATGATCTGACGCTTCTGATTCTTCTCTTTGAGAGTGAGAAAGAGAAATGTTTGCTTGATTGGCTGGAGTGGGAGGTCTGACTCTGACTGGAATAGGTTTTTCCTCTTCCTCTTCTTCTTCTTCTGACTCTTGTTCTACTTCTTGTTCGGGAGCAATAGGATGGATTTTGAAAACAGTGCAAGTGAATTCAATTGAACCACAGAGGTCTCCTGAGACTACTTTGTGGCCTAAGATAAGATAGGTTGCCGTAAGGGCGTAAGGGAGGTACCAATATCCTAATCCTAGTTGCACGAGTAGAGAGGCGAGAGCGAGGAGTAGTACTTTTATAGGTACTGTCTTTTCTATGTATTCTTCTCTTCTTCTTATTCTCTCTAGCCGGACTCCGTTCTGATGGTAGGCTAACTCCCGGTCCGCGATTTGGAAGGACAGATCCTTCGCCAGCAATCTCGTCTGTTGTTGCTTGTAGAAAACGTCGAGATAACTTCCAACGCAGATCTGGTGGAGTTTGTGGTGAGACGTGTTGGAAATAGTGAATGAGGAACCTGATCCTACTTTGGATAGAGAACTGGGGAACCGGTTCAAAGTTAGCCGGTTGGAAACGGGAACCTAGGGGAGCCCAGTCAACAGGTTCGGCAAGTTCCGGGGGCGGTTGCTGGAAGGGATAGAAGGGGTCAAATCTATCCCTATGTTCTCTAATATGAGTCTCGACTTCGGGGTCGAGAGGGTTCTGGCGGGGTTGGTTAGGCCTTGGGTCTCTAGTGGGTAGTGGAATCCTTACAAGGAGGTTGAGGCGACCAAGAAGGTCGGCGGGGTCAAAGCGGGAATAGGGGCCAATGCTCCCACGGGCAGGGCTAGGAGAGCGGGAGAGCGGAGTGTCGGGCTGTGGGATTATCTCTTGGTCATTGGGGTCTTGGACCCAATCTCTGAGATGTCCGGTGATGGGGTTGTGGATTTCAAAGATATCGTAGCTGGGGTAGGTGATGTTGGATCGAACTGGTGGATAGGCGTTGCAGAACATTAGTGGTGAGCCTTTGTCAGTTGTCGCCCTTGACCTTATCTAAAGGAAGGTTCTTACTCTTTGCTATTTCAAGTACTTGGTTCAAGTTTCAAGATCAAGTGGTTCGGCTTGCAGGTAGCTAATCTGCAAGGGGAAGATTAGTATAGTCTTGTTCTAATGAAACACTCAACAACTCACCTAGAGCGCTGAAATGCTTGTGTCAGAACAATAGAGGTAGTCAGGCAAGTGGAGAGCTGATGAGGAGAACTCCAGGAGAACAAGACTGAGGGGGACGCCCTTCAGACTCCTGGTTTATATACTATTGGTGTGTTTGTACCTATTTGGTATGAACCTTAACTACTGGCCAATAGTAAAAGTAGAGCGTACAGCAATGCGCAGCAAGCACAGCCTTGCGCAGTAAGCTGAGTAAGAACAATAGAAATAATGAGTAAGAATGTACTGCGGCGCAGCAGTCTTAGTAAAAAAGATAATCAGGGATGAGTAATCAAGAGTAAGCATATATAAGTAAGTGGAAGGATGGTCCGTGTCACGTGACAAGTGTCAGGTGATCAGGTCACGTGATGAAGTCACGTGACTATTGTACAAGATATTTGACTAAGTCCAAAAGTAAAGCTGAGTCAAGAGAAAGCGTAGTGAAGTAAGTAAAAGTGTAGGATAAGAAAGGTAAGAAATGTACCGTTTGTAACAGTTATACCCTTGCCATCCCCGATTGCGCCATGCACGTAGTATGATGTCATAAGCGCGAAGGATAAGGAGATGATACTCCCTAGGGTAAAGATACCTATGACGAATAATGTGCTGTTCTCGATCAGAACAACACAGAGAGCGAATATCAACACCATATATGTGATCAGGAGACTGAAGTCGATCCATGACCATGGTACGGGTGCCAGGGGCGTGGGGCGAGCTGGTGTGTCGATATTGCCGACGTTGGCATGGTTGGCGAGATAGTCGTCGATGATTGCGTTTGCATGGAATTGGGTGAAGGAGTTGGGGAATGCAGACATGAAGGGTAGTGGTGGGGTGGTAGAGGTGGTGAAGGAAGTTGCTTGAAGGATGATTAGGAGCGAGGCTCGACTAATGACTGGGAGGAGAGACGAGTTCTGGTCTGTTTAGGCTGAAACAGCAAGTCTTTTATACTGCTTTGTGATGATTATATAAGCTGTCTTCTGCAGCAGTTGCTGTGAAGTTTTCATAAGGTTTGAACAGCTTTTGGAAGTCAACCTGAGTCATGCGGAGGAGACGGGAAGCTAATGGATTCTTTTTATAGAATTCCTTTATTGCGTCTGGCGCATTAGCGAGATTCGATCGGGGTTCCCATGTTCTATCTGTCTCGTCATATCCTTTCCAGTGAATTAGAAATTCGAGTCGTTTTCCTCTCAATCTGGAGTCCACTATGTAGTCAACTTCATATTCATCATCTCGATCTTCAGTGACTAGCACTGGCCCTGGTTTGTCAGCTTTCTGTCTGGGTAATCATTCTTTGTAAGGTTTGACTTTGGCTATATTGAACACGTTGTGCACTCTCATGGTGCATGGAAGTCAAAGTTCAATTGCATTGCTTCCTTTGAAGCTAATAATTTCATATGGGCCCAACCATTTTTCCGAGAGCTTCTTAGAAGGTTGTGGGAGTTTTAGGCCATCTATGCTAAGCCAAACTTTATCTCCTAGTTTGTATTGTGGAGCGTCTGTTCTATGTTTATCTGCTTGAGTTTTCATGTATTTTGTGCTTTTTCTAGATTTTCTTTTGTTTCTTTTAAGGTTTGTTCAATTTCATCAGCGAATAGGGAGACGGCGGGTGCTTTCGATGTGTGATTTTCTATTCCTATTTTTGGTTCATATGTGTGGGTAATACTAAATGGAGTTTTCTGTATAGAAGTTTGCTTTTTCAAGTTATATGAGAATTGTGCTATTGGTAACCATTCTGACCATTCATGTTGTTTTTCCGTGGTGAATAGTTAGAGATATTGTTGTAGATCTCTATTCATACGTT
Organism: Chalciporus sphaerocephalus; assembly: GCA_038094055.1. Lineage (NCBI taxonomy): Eukaryota > Fungi > Basidiomycota > Agaricomycetes > Boletales > Boletaceae > Chalciporus > Chalciporus sphaerocephalus. The sequence goes on along the minus strand of JBBPTH010000124.1, from coordinate 6,336 downwards.
CCGTTTGTCCGTCTGTCTGTGGGTGACATGCAGTAGAGAGTTTAGCCATGATGCCGAGGCGTTTACATAAGTCTTTCATCACTTGTGATGCGAATTGTGGTCCTCGGTCCAAAACTATTGTTTTGGGAAGTCCGTGATGCTTCCATACGTGTGTGAGATACAGTCTAGCTGTTTGCAGGGCATTGACAGATTTGGTACAGGGGATGAATTTGACTTCTTTGGAAAATCAATCAACAACCACTAGGATTGAGTCAAATCCATTTGATTCAGGGAAATCTGTCATGAAATCTGCACTGATGTGTTCCCATAGAAGATCCAGAATTTCCAATGGTAGTAACTTTCCAGCAGGTGCAGTATTGATGCCTTTGAAACGTGCGCATCTATCGCAACGAGATACGTAATCTTTGACAAGTGTGGGCATTCTAGGCCAGGTATAGCTACGCTGTAGCAGTTCTAGGGTTCGATCTATTGTTGGATGTCCAGCTACAGGAATGTCATGATGTAGGCGTATAATTTCCATGCAAAGATCCAATTTTTCTTGTCATAGAGAAGTCCGTTCTTTTCTGTGCAGATGCCATGTTGCTTGCAAAGCTTAATGGCTTCTGATTCGCGAACTTTCCATGTTGCTTTCTTTATCTTTTCTAGAATGTCGTCATTATCTGTGGCTATGTGCACTGATGTGACGGCTATTCGTTCTGGAGGGATGACTAAGACTTGCTTATTGTCATCTTCGATTCCTTTTATGTGATCTTCTCTTCGAGAGAGAGCATCGGCTTTTCTCATTTGTGATCTGGCTTTATGGATCCATTTGAAATTGAAACGAGAGAGGTACTATGACCATCTGGCTTGTTGTCTGTTTAGATCTTGCTGTTGCATAAACCATTGAAGGTTCACATGATCGTTCCAAATTTCAAATTCCTGTTTTGCACCTTCTAGGTAATGTCTCCATTGTTCTAGACTTCAGATAACGCTCAGCATTTCCTTGTCTGCAATTGGGTAGTTACGTTCTTCTGGTGACATGGAGTATGATGAGAATACGACAGGATGCCATATGCTATCTTGTTCTATAGATAGAACGGCACCAGTTGCAAAGTTAGATGCATCGGTTTCTAGGCGGAATTTCTTGTCATTGTCTAGGAATGCAAGAATGGGAGCCGTGGTGAATTTCCTTTTTAGCGTGTCAAACGCTTCTTGTTGTGGTTCCTTCCAGGAGAAAGGAGTGTCTTTCTTGGTAAGATCATTCAGGGGTTGTGTGACTTGCACGTAATCCTGAATGAAGCGGCGATAGAAGTTTGCTAGTCCTAAGAAGCTTCTAACTCCTCGGACTGTGGTCGGAGTTGGCCATTCAGTAATTGCCTTGACTTTGTCATCATCCATTTTGATACCTTGTGGAGTTATTGTCATGCCAAGAAATTCAACTTCTTTGGTGTGAAAGTGGCACTTTTCTGGTTTGACGAATAGGTCATTCTCTTCTAAACGTGAGAGGACTTTGAGAACTATTTTGGCGTGTTCCTTTATGTCATCTGTCTTTGTAAAGATCAGGATGTCATCAATATAGACAACTATGGTGTCTTCCATATCTGCAAACAATTCGTTCATCATTGTTTGAAAGGTTGCTGGGGAGTTGCAGAGACCAAAATACATGACTAGTGATTCGAAAGATCCTCTATGGCAAACAAAAGCAGCTTTCCATTTATCGCCTTCTTTGATTCGGATATTGTTGTAACCTCATCTGAGATCCATCTTGGTAAATAGTTTAGCTCCTTTTAGCTTATCGACCAATTGGGAAATCAGAGGTAGCGGGCAATTGTTTTTCTCCATGTGTTCATTGAGATATCGGTAATCCTGTACCATGCGCTTCTTTCCGTCTTTCTTTGGAACGAAGAACACAGGGGATGTCTATGGGGATGTAGAGCGGCGGATGTATCCCTTTTGGAGTTGATCGTCAATGAATGCACTGACTTCCTCTTGTTTCTGTGGAGATAGAGGGATCAATCAGCCTTTCTTTGGCACGAAAGATTCTTTGAGATCTATGGCATGATCCCATGGTTTACGTGTGGGCATACGCTCAGATTCTTTCTTCTTGAAAAGGTGAATGAACTTGTGATAAAATTGGGGAACAAGTTCTTCCGGGGTTTTCTCTGGTGATTTACACTTTTCAGGAGTTTCTTTCTTGAGTACGTGAACGTGATTTAATGCCACACGTTCTTGTTCTTCTATCTGCCGTGAGAACAAAGATTTCTGTTGGAGATTCTGACAGGTCCATGGACAGCGTGTCATGGATACTTTGCCTCGTGACCAATCTATTTCCGGATTATGGTTCTTTAGCCATGTGTATCCTAGAATAGCCTGATTCTTTCCAAGATTGGTTACTTCGGCTGTTGTCTTCTCACAATATCCTTGGTAGTCGATGATTATTTCTGCATAGTGTGTGATGTCTCCTATGGAGTTTCTACTTCTGTCGACATTGTACACTGCTAATTGATGCCTGAGAGGCGAAAGGGGTAATTTGAGCTTCTTGGCCCAAGATTTGTCGATGAAAATTGTGTTAGCACCTGAGTCCAGCAGGGCTTCTGCGGATGTGGATTGTTTGCCATCAATAGGTGCTATGCTGATGGGTAGGGTGATTTCTTCGGAATTGTTCCCACAAATACGGATTTGGTCTGGGATTTCGTTGTCTATTGTGTTAACGGAATTAAGCACCGGTTTCAAGTCCCGGCCAAGCTCACTTGAATGAGACCCCGTTAGACTATTGTTAGATTGTTTCTTGTTAGCTTTGGCGATCTGGACATCCAGTTTGTCTAGATCGCTTTGGCTTTTCTCTTCTCTTCTGGTTCTGTTTCTAGGAAGAAGGCCTTCATCTCATCAAATTTTGTTTGTGGATCGTGAGATTCTTCAGGGTCTGAGTTCAAGGTTCGAGCTTGGCATGTGCTCTTTCCTTTGTAGTTCCTACAATTGTTCTTGTGTTCACCTCGTGACCATCCACAGTTTCGGCAGCATGTGGAGGGTTGTTTACAATCACGTGCGAGGTGTGGACCAAGACAATTATAGCATTTGCCTCTTAAAGAAGTTCTGTTTGCAGCACCAATGTCCATGGGTGCGCCTCGCCCTGGTTGTGTTCTATATTCGGTGAACCTTGGCTGAGATGACGGACGTGAGTTATTCTGGTATGAAGTGCTCCCAGAATAGGATTGGAACGGATTTCCTGTGGATTGTTCTAATCTCATTCGCTCGTATTCTTTTCCAATGTTTACGTAGTCATTTAGGAGTTCTTGTACAGTATTGGCCTGGGTTATATTTAGGGCTTGTTGTTGATAAATGCGAAAATCAACTGCCTTTCTTAGTATGGTTAGACCGTACTCTTCTGAGATTCCTGATTCCTGGAATAGAATGATGAAGAGTTGTGTGAACGAGTGAATGTCCATGGATCCTTGTTTGAGAATTTCTAGCTTCTTCAAACTTTCATGTGCTAGAACATCTATCTGGAAGAAGCCTCGGACTTTGGCTTCTAATTCGACTAAAGTTAGCCAGGCAGTGTCTCCTGGGATAACTGGAGATGTTCCTACTGGGATTCCGGCATTCTTTTCACATGCTTCTAATGTTAGGAGTGTGAACCTGGATGCTTTTCCATTCATCCGTGAGAGAATTGCCACGATGCGGAGTTGATTTGTGTCCCAAGTCTGTTGGGCAGCCCATAGCTTGGTTCAGAGCCACCATAAGTGGAAAGTGGGGCGGCTTCCATCCCAATAGCCTGGGTCAGCAATCTTCTTGGTAATGTCTTTCTTTCTTTCCTCATTAGTATGCGTCTGTTCTAAAGTTAATGCATTGAGCGCGTCAATGAGGTCTTGTATGTCAGCTCTATGAGACATGTTTATTTATTATTTTTTTTTGTGAGAGTTTTCTGGCTTGTTTGAGTAATCAAGAATAAGGAGAGTCCTTTGGATATGTGTTGGAAAGTTTATGCTGAGCAAGCTTGGTAATAGAAGATTGGAAACGTTGGCATTTTCCTTTAGTGAGTTTGGTATGTCTGTTTACACAGTCCAGTATGCTAGTTCTCTGGTAACTCGGCAGAAGGGTTCCTTCTTTGGTAAGGAGGAGATGCAGCGCGATCGGCAACAGAGATGCCATAAATAGAAAATTGGTTTATGTGGGGTAAATTTCGTGGAGCAGGGAAATACGTGGTTTCTGACGCTTCTGATTCTTCCCTTTGAGAGTGAGAAAGAGAAATGTTTGTTTGATTGGCTGGAGTGGGAGGTCTGACTCTGACTGGAATAGGTTCTTCCTCTTCCTCTTCTTCTTCTTCTGACTCTTGTTCTACTTCTTGTTCAGGGGCAATAGGATGGATTTTAAAAACAGTATAGGTGAATTCAATGGAACCGCAGAGGTCTCCTGAGACTACTTTGTGGCCTAAGATAAGGTAGGTTGCCGTAAGGGCGTAGGGGAGGTACCAGTATCCTAATCCTAGTTGCACAAGTAGCGAGGCGAGAGCGAGGAGTAGTACTTTTATAGGCAGTGTCTTTTCTATGTACCCTTCGCTTCTTTTTATCCTTTCTAGCCTGACCCCGTTCTGGTGGTATGCTAGTTCTCGGTCCGCGATCCGGAAGGACAGGTCCTTCGCCACTAATCTCCTCTGTTGTAGCTCGGAGAAAACGTCGAGATAGATCCCGACACAAATCTGGTGGAGTTTGTGGTGAGACGTGTTGGAAGTAATGAATTAGGAAGCGAATCCTACTAGAGATGGGGAACCGGGGGATCGGTTCAAAGTTTGCTGGTTGAAAACGGGGACCTAGGGGAGCCCAGTCAATGGGCTCAGGGAGTTCGGGAGGCGGTTGTTGGAACGGATAGTAGGGATCGAATCTATCCCTATATTCTCTGATATGGTTCTCGACTTCGGGGTCGAGAGGGTTCTGACGAGGTTGGTTAGACCTTGGGTCTCTAGTGGGTAATGGGATTCTTATGAGAAGGTTGAGGCGACCGAGAAGGTCAGCAGGATCGAAACGGGAATATGGACCGACGCTCCCACGAGCAGGACTGGGAAAGTGGGAAAGTAGAGAGTTGGGCTGTGGGATGATTTCTTGGTTGTTGGGGTCCTGGACCCAATCTCTGAGGCGTCCGGTGATGGGATCGTGGATTTCAAAGATGTCATACCCAGGGTAGGTGATATTGGTGCGGACCGGTGGGTATGTATTGCAGAACACTAATGGTGAGCCTCTGTCAGTTATCGCCCTTGACCTTATCTAAAGGAAGGTTCTTACTCTTTATCGATATGGGTACTGGTTTACTCTTCAAGTTCTAGTGGTTCGGCTTGTAGGTAGCTAATCTACAAGGGGAGGGTTAGTACAGTCTTGTTCTAATAAAACACTCAACAACTCACCTAGAGCGCTGAAGTGCTTAGATTGGAACAATAGAGGTAGTCAGGCAAGTGGAGAGCTGATGAGGAGAACTCCAGGAGAACAAGACTGAGGGTGACGCCCTTCAGACTCCTGGTTTATATACTATTGGTGTGTTTATACCTATTTGGTATGAACCTTAACTACTAGCCAATAGCGTAAGTAGAGCATACAGCAATGCGCAGTTAGGCGTAGCCTTGCGCAGCAAGCTGAGTAAGAACAATAGAAATAATGAGTAAGAATGTACTGCGGCGCAGCAGTCTTAGTAAAAAAGATAATCAGGGATGAGTAATCAAGAGTAAGCATATATAAGTAAGCAAAAAGATAGTCCGTGTCACGTGACAAGTGTCAGGTGATCAGGTCACATGATCAAGTCACGTGACTATTGTACAAGATATTCGACTAAGTCCAAAAGTAAAGCTGAGTCAAGTAAAAGCGTAGTGAAGTAAGTAAAAGTGTAGGATAAGAAAGGTAAGAAGTGTACCATTTGTAACACATGTGGCCTGGAATGCTCACGCTCATTAAAGACTATGTGTCACATTGCAATAGATGTGCACATTACAAAGGCATCAATACTGCACCTGCAGGAAAACTATTACCATTGGAAATCCCAGATCTTCCATGGGAACATATCAGTGCAGATTTCATGACAGATTTCCCTGAATCGAATGGATTTGACTCGATTCTAGTGGTTGTTGACCAATTCTCCAAAGAAGTCGAATTCATTCCTTGTACTAAATCTGTTAACGCCCTACAAACAGCTAGACTGTATCTCACACATGTATGGAAGCATCATGGACTTCCAAAATCAATAGTTTTGGATTGAGGACCACAATTTGCATCACAAGTGATGAAAGACTTATGTAAACGCCTCGGCATCATGGCTAAACTCTCTACTGCATGTTACCCACAGACAGACGGACAAACGGAACGTATAAATAGAGAT